>CAEFZX010007190.1:0-36949 GCA_903066825.1 Alfaro cultratus | reverse complement strand
ACAGAGATATCTCTATTTATCGCTCAAAGATATTTATTTATATATATATATATATATATATATATATATATATATATATATATATATATATATATATATATGCTGTATATGTATGTATGTATGCATTTAAATGTATTTTAAAAAACTAAACATACCTGCATGGACTTAAAAGCATGTGTTGTAGCGCCTAATTACAGATCTATTTTTTTTTCATTTATTCATCTACATCTTGTACATTTTTTTTTTTAGTTTTCATCCACACTGACAGGTCGGTACTCAAGTTTTAATTCTTAATCACAGGCCTGGAAGCAGTTTATATTAGATACAAAGTTCCTTACATCAAGCTGTGTGTCAAGAATCGAAACAAAGGAAACAAAGAGCGCAAGTTAAATATTTAACTATGTTTAATTAATGTGTGGAAGTGAAGATTCACAGATCACACTTCTCTCTAGTCCAAGTAAAGCGATGTTGTTAGAAAGCATAATATTTCTTACTAATCATGGTGGGAAGATTGATAAGCTACACATTAATTCTACGCCGTTGAGAAGCCGAAGCCTTAGGTCCGTTTCCTGAATGGTCGGGTCAGGAGACTGCAGGCATATTTGGACAAAAGATTTCTTAGAGTCTTTACCAGTTTGTGAATGGCTATAATATCTCATCTTCTTCTACAAAGAAGAAGATGAGAAGAAGTCGTTGGAGGTTGAGGGCCCTGCATGATTTTTTTTCAATAACTCAATGCCTGAACAAAGTTCTTCAAGTGTGATTTTAATTATGTTTCTCACTTAATGGAAACTCCAGGAAATTGTGCTTTTTCAACATTATCGTTATAGTTACAAAGTTTTGCACACATTTGTAATGGAAATGCGGCTACAAAAGGAAGTGACTCATGAAACCCACAATTAAGAATTTTCCAATGAATCCAAAGGGAGTGAAAATGATGGTGATGAAACCCAAACAAAGCAAAGTGATTGAGACCCGTAAGACACCTTGAAGATGACCTATTAGAGCCTAAAACCAAAGATGCAGCTCAAACACTTGATCAGTGTAACAGAGCTGTATCCAGAGGAAAATGAAAGAAAAGACATTTAGATACCAAAGGGCCAAACAGAAGATTATCCAACAGAAAACATAACATCTGTGTGCTTGAAAGCCCCAACTGAGGAAGACAGAGGGCACATTCACACCAGATCGCTCCAAAAGCAGGAAGTGAGCTACAGCACAGGGCTTTCTGAATCAATAGAACCAAAACAAATGTGCAAGACCAGCACTAGAGGGAGAAATGTCTCATGCTGTCTTAACAGAGACAAAAGACAAATCCTACAACTGCTGAAATCTGACGCTACTCCATTTTTGTTTACATTTCATGAAGAAGGAAGTTGGCTCTCATGTCTTCTTCAGAAGTTTTTCATGTGGTTTCTTTCATTAGTTCTTGGTTCAGGGCCCCCACAGGTGAGGGAAGGGAATAGGGTTTTTTTTTCCAACTAGTTTGAGTCATTTGACCCAATGTAGTGTGAGAGAGGACCACAGCTGAAAATGTAACAAATGTTGCAATTTTTGTCCAACCGCGGGTGTGAAAACCTGATAGACTCTGAATGTTGGAACCTGGAACAGCCCAAATGGTACAACGTCCTCACCAGATGTTAAGGCCGACTTAGTTTAAAGACTGAGCGAGGTCCAAAACCAGAGATGCTGACGGAGCGGACAGTCTAATTTCGAGTGGTAAGTACCTAATATGTAATAAAAACTGAAATCATAAAGCTATAAAAGATCAGACATTCAAGTACCAATTGAGTTCTATTAGAAAACTGAAAAACGCTATTGATCAATAGTCGCTGTTTTGGCTGTTGATTCATGTGTCTGAATTGGATGGTTTTGTGCCTGAATGTGGGGCTGTGAAATGGACATCACCCAAACTGTTTATGCTGTTTACCACCAACAGGAACATTCAAATACAATAACCACTTACCAGCCTAGTGAGGTCAGTACTAAAACAGTTTTAGACCAAATATTGCAGAATTAAACAAGTTTACGAAATGTCACAATTGGCACAGTAACGTAAAAACGGCACGCTTTAAACAGCAGTAAAACTTTTATGAAAAATGTTTTTATGTTTACATGTTTTCTGTCAAACTGTCATTTTGTTTTTACAGTATAGCATAAGACAGCTAATCTGTGAAATCCAGAAATCCCCCACTTTGAAACAACCAATCAGAGCCAAGAGGAGGGTGTTAGCGCTGTCAATCAAGATTGTGTACATGCTGCTCAGTCTCATTCTTCTGCTGCTGTAGAATGTTCCTGACAGTAAAGCTAGTTGCTAATTAGCTTGAATGTCCAAGCTAGTTAGCATGGCCACCAATGACGGCGGATAAATGGTTTTTCTGTAAAGGTAAGTTGTTTCTCTGCTATTTGCACATTGAGCAGCATGTACCAGACGTTGATTGACAGCGCTAACACCGTCCTCCTGGCTCTGATTGGCCGTTTCTGACCGTGAGTGGTGCATTTCTGCTGATCGCAATAGCAACTCAGGGAGGAAATGGAGGAGCTCGATTTTTACGCACATTATCTGTCTAATAATCTACTGTCATGACATGGTGACAGTTTTAATAAGTATATAAAAACTGATTTTTCATAAAAGTTACATAATGCAGCTTTAAGGCCCAACTTATGCAGTTCATCTGCAAAGAAATGTGATTTTTGGTTTTCTCTACTCTTTAGAGAGAAGCCGGTTATATCCATTCCCACAGTAACGAGGCGGCGCTAACCAGCATAACAGCTGACCTAATAACTCATAATTCATGTTGTTTGCCTCTCAGCCAGGCTCGACCTTTCCACAGTGTTCTCTCACTTAGTCTGTACGTTATTAATGTCGCTGTGGCTGTGTGAAGCTGTGTGCTTCTGTTTTGCAGCAATAAAACACACAACAACAAAAAAACAATGGAGGCCCTGATTTAAGCCGATTGCTTTTAATATACATTATCACAATGCTTGAGAGCTTTCCTACTTATTATCCTTATCATCATGCTTTATCAAGTCGCTTCCCTCTACAGCCCAGCCCACATTCATTTGTGATCTCAGAGAAAGAGACAGGAAAAGAGAGAGACTGATTCCCTTTTTAAAAAAAAAGAAAAAAAAAAAGGTTATTTCACAAAGAATAACTCCTTGGGGCTCTGAGAGAAATCAAAACTCTGATAATGAGCAAAGGCCGGCCCCTCTGTCCTCTTTTATCTTCCCTAGACTGTTTTCTTAACATGCCATTTCTTCTCCTTTGTCATTTTGTTCTTCTTCTCTTTCTACCTTCATATATCTGCCACTGTCTATTCCTGCCGGAGGACTGCACTGTAAATGTCATGTGGCGAACGAAGGATGGCTTATTGTTTGTGCCTGGGGAGAACTATTTGGTACTTGAGAAGTCTAATATAGTTATAGTGATAGAACAGACAAGTCAACACACACACAGACACACACACATAAATTTAAATATACAACTCCATTTCAAATGAAGTTGGGACATTGTGTAAAACATAAATGAAAGCAGAATATGATGATTTGCAGTTTAATTTCAAACTTTTGCAAATATTCACTTTTTTTTTATTTGATGCTGGCAAAAAAATGATACTGGGAAAGGTGAGGAATGCTCTAAAAACGCTTGTTTGGAACAGTCCACAGGTGAACAGGTTAACTGGAAACAGGTGAGTCTCATGATTGGGTAAAAAGGAATCAAGAATGGGGCGAGGTTCACTGGTTTGTGAACAGCTGCATGAGCAAATAGTTTATGAAAACGCTTATTAATGTATAGCTGCAAGGCATTTAGGGACTTCATCATCTACAGTCCATAATGTCATAACATTTTAAAAATCTGGAGGAATCTCTTCAAGTAAGCAGTAAAGCCAAAAACCAACATTGAATGTCCGTGACCTTCAACTACTCAGGCGGCGGCACTGGATTAAAAGCCGATATTGTTCTGTAACAGGTGTAAGTACATGGGTTCAGGAACACTTCAGAAAACCATTGTTGGTGAACAGAGTCTGTCTCTACATCTACAGGTTGAACCTCTACCACGCAAAGTCATACATCTACAACTCCCAGAAACGCTGCCGGCTTCTCTGGGCCAGAGATCATTCGAGATGGATTGGCGCAAAGAGGAAGAGTGTCCTGTAGCATGACAAGTCCATATTTCACATTGATTTTGGGAATCATGGCCGTTGTGTCCTCCAGGCCAAAGATGGACAGATCTGTCTGGATTGTTATCAGCGCAAAGTTCCAGCATCTGTGATTCCAACTCCTGACTTGCCAAGTTTTTCAGAGTCATCCCTCCTTATTCCAGCAAGACGATGCCAAGCCACAATCTCCACGTGTCACAACAGCGTGGAGATTGTAGTTTTAGAGAGCCAGTACTAAACCTGTCTCACATTGAAAACTACGAAGCACAAAATACGAGGGAGATCCTGCAAGGATGGTAAAATAATTCCACCTACAAAGTTTGAGTCCTCAGTTCTTAGACACTTATTGGGTGTTGAAAGGTGATGTAACACTGGTGAACATGACCTTGTCCCAACTTTTTTGAAACGTATTGCAAGCATCAAATTCCAAATGAATGAATGTTTGCAAAAACTAAAGAAAATGATCCATTTGAACATTAAATATCAGCTGCATTTCCATTGAACACATAATAGTGCAAAGTCACATTTTGAAAATAAATATGCCAATTTTGAAAAAAACTAGTTTTTTGAACTGGGTTTAGTTTTTTGGAAAGAGAAAATAATTTTATAGCCATGTCAAGATTGGTTTATTACACAAAACTGCAATAAAACCCTTTTTCTCACGAGTCACAACCGGATGTTGCCACTGGTACAAAGTCAAAGACAATCATGGAAGACTGTGGTGCGGCATGTTTTTTAATGACATATCGTGTTAACAAATTTATACACCTGTGATTTTTGATTTAATTTTTTTTATTTAAGTTAAACACTGCAATTGCAAAATTGAGTTTTTTCAACATTAGTGGAATATTAAAGTTCTGCGCACATTGGTAATGGAAATGCAGCTACTGGGATCACCGATCATTAGCGGAAAACAGCTGTTGTGATGAAAACGTAACTTATTTCCAAGGAACAAGAAAGAACTGGAGAACAGCTAAGATACTGTGAAGTATCCTCAATCTGCCCTGCAGGACCAAAATCTTTTATTTTCGAGGTTCTCTTTAAGAAGCTGACACAACGTCCATGACGGCATTGTGTGTCTCTCTGTATATATAAGTTTAAAAGGTCACAAAACATGAAAATGTTCAAATAGAAATATTTTTAAAGTCTTTTTCTCCCTCTCGGCAGGATATTCAAGTCTGCTCAAAAGAACTGCAAGCAGAGTACTTCTCTGTCTGTGTCAGTTTGAGTCTGAGCGTGAGATCTAAGATGCCTCAAAGGAAGTAAAATGACGATGGGTGAGACAGATGATGTAACAATGAAGACACAGGCTTAGCTGCCTTAGGTTAACATCAGATGGAAGATGGGAGGTAAGCAGAAAGGCCCTAACAGAACCTGCTCTCCCCACACATTCGGATCTCTAAGCCAACACAGAGACAAGACACGGCGAGTCATTACCTTTGTGACCATGATGCATAAGGTTGGTCCAAGCATGCTAACTATAATGGTGAAGATAGGTTAGAGCTCACAAACGTGCACCAACACTCTGCAACACACTCACACCGCTGCTGCTGCCTGTCACCGTTATCATTTATACTGGAAATGGAACAACAGAACCTCCAAGTAAATGTATATATTTGCTGATTTCAGTGGTGTAGCAAACTTTCCAAAAGTGTGTTGGGATGTGAACGGATAGTGGCTTTTGATGTGGCTGAATTATGAGCCATCCTGACTGGATCTACCTCTGGAAAAATAGTTTTCACATCACAAAGTTGCTTAAAAAATTATTGAAATATAGTAGGCATATTTGTATGCTCAAGCGAATATTGCAGCTGACTGCAACATTCAAGTGTCTATTTATAAACTTTTATCTTAAAACCTAACTTTTTGTCATTTCTGCTGCTTTGTGCAATATTTGGAGCACCTGGTTGTGATTGTGTGTGTAAATATATCTGTACAATATACACAATCAAATTCAACTAAAAGCCATCTACGCTAGAGATCTGGAAAAGGCAACCGTGTAAACATTTACTCACAGGTAAGTAAAGCAGCGCGCAAAGAAAGTCCTGGATGTGGATCGTAGAAATAAATTCTTTAGAAAAGGAGACGGGTTAAGGAAGGCGATTTTATTTGTGCTCTTTTTCATTTTTCAACAAGAAAATAAAGCCTCCGAGAGATCCTGCGCTGGAGCATGTTCTCCCTCGCCTTCTCGCTCCTGAGTCGTTCTCCAGAAGAATATAACACAAGCTTCCACTGAGGTTCCCCACTCGTCAATAACGCGTCAGTTCATGTCCACAGCCGAGGAATCGTTGTTTCAAACAGTTTGCAGTTGTACGTCGATGTTCAAAGGTTAGCAGCACTGATTGTGGTCGCTGTTGTCTGGTTGCTTGAACCACCTCCTCCTTCTCGTTGGCGTCTCGGTCTAAGCTCGGCTGCTCTCTGTCCGACACGTGACAAATCCAAGCTGTTCATAAACACAATGAAAACAAAAAAAAATCTTCAAACGAAAACAGCAGTTTAGTATATTGCTACATTTATACAACCGATACGCAAAGAATGCTCAAGTAAGGCTAAAGATTCAGGCGACTAAAAAAGTACAGCCCGGATCGAATGTAGTTTTTTTTAATGTATATATATATATTATTATAATTTTATTTTACAAGCAATGTTAAAGTTAAAAACACGAACAGAAAATCAAATGTTTTAAGGCTGTTTGTTGTTAAAACCAGAATTTGGGGCATCAAATACAGAAGCAACTGCAGCTCAACAGTTTTCTCATGATAAGACCATTTCATCGCTGCTCCTGTATAAAAACAAACAATAAAAAAAAACAAAAAACTAACTTTGAATCACATTACGTATTTATGCAACCAATGAATGTAACCAGTGGGGGGCACACCTTCCGCTAATAGCGGTTCTAATTTTTGGTTTAAGACTTTTGCTAACTTTAAAAATCTTTAGTGCTCTTAGTGCATTAGGACAGTACAAAACAATATCTAAGGCATTGTAGAACATGTGAATTCCAGTTCCAAAATTGATCTGCCTTTTGAGGGCACATATGTGAATCTCTTTAGCATTTAAACTTGCTATTAAGAACTCTATATAGAATCCTTAACATTTCTTAAGATAAGAAAATCTGGAACTTTTTGTTGCAGCTGTTTGGAGGTGTACATATATTCACTGTAAATAATAATAAAATGGTAAATAGACTGAGCTTATATAGAGCTTTTCCAGTCATTTTGACCACTCAAAGCGCTTTACACTAGTCACATTCACCCAGTCGCACACACATTTATATACAGACCGGTAGGCAATTTGGGGTTCAGTGCCTTGCCCAGAGGCACATCGACATGAGGCAGGAGGAAGCTGGAATCGAACCTACAACCTTCCGATCGCAAGACGACTACTCTACCATACAGCCACAGTCGCCCAATAAACTTAACATACATAAACACACTCTATCACTAAGTTAAATATCTTCCTTTTCAAATAGAACAGCCCCATCTGTTAAAGTAATTTTCAAATGTCTTCGATGAAGAAAAGTTTTCCACATCCTTCCAGGATATTCATGAACAACGATGCCACTCCTGCCCTCCAGGTGTGATGCAGCAAAATAGCTTTATTCTGTACCCACAATGCATTGCTGTAGAACAGTAAACAGTTTAAAGACCTACCGTGTTCAATTAGGCAAAATCAGCAGCAGCGTTAGCAACACTCAACAACCAGAAAAGTGAGAAGAGTAAAATATCGGCTCCAGAGAATCACTTCCTGAAGCTCAAACCTTACAGGTAGGTGTGTAATTCAATATGGTTTAAATTAGTGCTTTAGCTTTTGCTAAACACTGTGTTGGTTTAACGTTTTACTGTTACAGTTTATTCTCATCTTTTTTTAGCTGGTGGTGCCCACCACTGGTTTTAACCAGGAATAATTACTTGAGCATTCTGGCCACATTACAGCAGAGAATATTTTTACAACGTTTCTAAAACAACAAAAATGTGATTGTTCACCTGTCGTTCAAGGTTGGAGTCATTTTGTACCTCAAACCAGAAAGCATTGTAAAGATGGCCCACTGTGAATGTGTTTTCATTTTTACTATATGTTCTAATCAGTCATGTGAATACAGGCTTGTTTAATATGAAATCTGTTAAATGTGATTTAATTTTTGACTCCATCCCTGGTTTAATGTCTTTTAAAACCTTTTATATTTAAGGGATATAGTTTGGGATTTTTTGTTTCAAAGTGGATTCTGTGGAGTTTTACTCAGTAGTCAGTATCTTATCTGCAGTTAATGTGCTGAGAGAACTTAGTGGTAAATGAGTTGGTGCAACCACACCTTACATTACCAGTAGTAATGGAATGTAAAAAACAGCACAATTGAACTCTAGAGTGACAGGGAGCCTGATGAGTCTGGGTTTCCTGATTCCATTGTGGATTAGTTTAAAGGGCATCAGGGTTTGGTTTGGGCCCTTAAAGTGGAAAAATCTCTTAATTCTCCAAGAACCAAAGACATTTGGGTGACGTCAACACCTCTTCCAATTCCAACTAGAGCAAGGTCAGATAACCCCCAAAAGCTGCAGTATAAAGATTTTTTTTTTTATGCATTTGTTGAAGCTGTCACTATGTCATGAGCTTCTCTGCCTTCTCATAACAACCAATCAGAGCCAGGAGGCGGGTATTAGCGCTGTTAATCACAATCTCTTGTGATGGTGCTCAATCCCTCCCTCTCCTCCTTGCTCTCTACTATACTGAGACCATAGTGCATGCTAAGGCAAGTTAGCACAGCCCCCATGATGGTGGATAAATGGTTTTCTTGTGACTGTAAGTTGTTTCTCCGCCATTAGCACATTTAGCAGCGTGCACGCAAAGGTGACTGACAGCGCTAAGACCCTCCTCCTGCCTCTGATTGGCTGTTTTTGGTCGGGAGTGGTGAGGTTCTTCAGACGACTGAAGATCGTCACTCCCAACACGAACTGGCCCGTTGTTTTAGTTGTGTGTTGCTCTGTGAGGTTAACAATGACAGGATAGAAAACAACAACCTTTTGAAGATTGTAGCTACTGACCTCAACTCCATAGAAACCCGCTTCCAAACACTCTGAACTATATCGCTTAATGGTGCAGATATTTTAGATACAGTAAACATCACCTCTTCCTACCACATTTAATCAAAGTTTAACACTTTTACACCAAAGAAAATATAAAAACAAAACCTTGCTCTGATATAAACTCCTCCATCGATAACTTAATTTGAACAATGGCAATAATTTCTTAGTAGCATCTAGTCCTGAACCTCTGGTTGCGATCTGAAGGACGTTCGTAAACGGAGCCGGTTAGATTTTTGCTTGTACGCTTTAATCCAGCTACAGAAGAGAAATGGCATCTCAAAGAATACATTCTTCCGCTTGTTTCTATGAGCATGAGAGTGTGTGCTGATGATGTGGTAACTGTAAGTGTGATGTTGGACTGAGTCCTGGTTAGAGGAGCGTAAGAGTCAATTATCTACCACAGTACTTTGGTCATAAAAATGATTTTGAGGATAGCGGGGATTCGGCGAGCCAATGACGGTGGATCATTTTGTGCAAATCGTAGTTCACTTTAGCCATGTGAAGCAGAAGAGGTCTGTATTTCGCAGTATTCGAGATAAGTTTTAAATACCTGTGATTTCTCAAGTTTGGCACTATGGCACCACAGTGGAACCAGAAGAGTCCAAAATAAAAAAGAATAATAACAAAAAAAAAAAGATAGAAACTCGGGATTCAAATGAAAAGTTTATAAAACACAGTGGAGCTCCAGTGTGTCGGGAAAGAAGCGGAGAGTTTGGGGTTTTTCAATCACGGTCGTTTTCTGATTTTGAACAGTGCAGTTTGGCTTCCCCCACTTGGGAATCTGAAGACATTCATTAGAGGATTAACATTTTTGAGTTCAAAATCAAAAACGCACCAGTGCGGGTGAGCGGACGGGTAGCTAAGTTTGGGACTCTGAAGTTTCTGAAAAGTCTGGAGGATTTCAAAGCCATTGTTGTAGAAACAAAACAGTCACTTTTGTTGCAAATATAGAACTTTTCTCTCTTCTGTACAGCGTTTTCTTTTCAGGATGACAAAGAGCACATGTCGTAGAAGTTCACCAACAGAAAAGGCTGGCTTGTGTTTTGCTTTTTTTTTTTTGTGTGTTTTTTTTTTTGGCTCAGAGGACGGAGCATATTCCTCTCGGTAGAAAAGGAGGACACGAACGTCTCTTCTGTTGTGTTGGTTTCTGTTTTTAAGCACTTCTCAGCTGAGAGTTTCAAAACAGTCCAAAAACACGGTTACACAACACCGCCATGCCAAATTCAAATAATAAAATATTGATGCTGAGGATCGTAGGGATAATATGAAGACTAGTAATGAGAATAAGAATAATGAATAATAACAACATATTATAATATATTCTTTTACCCTATTTTTTTTCAATTCCTCTATATAAAAACAGTGGTGAGAAGAAGTTAACACACAGTAGGGCTCTACTACCCCATCGGCTGATTTGGCACATTATACTCTCTCTCTCATAAGAGCTACCTACTCAGTCTCAGCACATTTAAATATTACTGCTGATTGGCCACCCATCCAGAACCATGTCATCTGATGTTTTAAATCTCCCAAACTCTGGTAGGAGTACAGCTGTGGTCGCGCGCTTGTGTACGCTTCTCGTCATCGTAATAATTTGTGAGATTTGATTTTCAAGGGTGGAATGATGAACACAACTTACAGCTGCAGTGGTTTTAAAGAACAGGAAGTGTGTGGGCAAAATACTAACCTGTGAGGAGGTTAGTCCCACGTTTCTGTATTAAAAATCTATTTTGTTTTTTATTGGTGTGGTTGAGAGCTGATGTGCCTCGCAAAAAGCTTGAACATTATTTTCAATCTTTTCTAGCGGTACTGTCATTTTGTCCAGACCTCTTTCATTGTTTGTTTGGGTTTTTTTTTAATGATTCTGTTGAACCAGATTTTAAAAGCAATGTTTTATTTTCATTGGTCAGATTTTAGTAATTTTTTAAAATTAATTTCTTTAAACCCATTTGGGGGGGTTTCTGTCTTTAACAGTGAGTTACCAACAATTTAGTCCAGGTGTGAAAATAGACTTTTCAGTAATATTTTAGTTTATGACTGTCCATTGATTTCAATCTTTTGATAAGTAGAGCTAGTCTCTAAACTGCTGAGGATTTTATTACTTCAAGCAGCTACCAGTTATTATTTGCCACCAGTCTGCCAAGGTCAAGTTGAAAGACCCAAGCTGTCTTAGACGAGATGAAAACAGCTTCCATGTTCAGGAACAACCGCAAAACCACCGAAAAGCAAGCCTGACAAAACCTGGAAGATTCTGAGTCAGTGTTTTAAAGTCCATTCAGTTTAGAATGACTTGTATCTGTTTTCAGTGCAGAAAAACAGTGGTTTTCTAAAATAGGCTTAGTAATACTTTCTAGGATACAAACTAATTTAGGCAGAAAAAAATAGAATCCTATTTGTATGTAAGGCATCATCTTTTAAAATACTTCTTTCTACATTTTTCTTTTTATAAATGACTGTTTACTGTTCTCAGCATGCTGCTCCTAAACAGTCCCAAGGATGATTTTTATGTACACTGATGTTCGTATGTTTTTCCTTTTCTTATGAAAATATGAAGTTATTTCTGACCAAAAAAAAAAAATATATATCTTAAACTTTTAACATATCACATTGGAAATAAACAAGCAAAATGGAGAACGTGCCTGAAAGCGTCATGTTTTCTGTAATAGTGAAAAATTTTAATTTTTCTTTTTGCAAACGGTTTGGCTTTTCACTTTGTTATGCTGCCGTTTTAGTTGTATCGATTTTGTGTTTCTTATATTGTAATATTCGTTCTCAGTTTTACAACATGGATGAGCCGGCCTCTCTTGAAATTAGCTTCTCAGCAGCCGTTCAAAGACAAATTGCTTGTGCAGATGACAAAAAGACGAAGCAGTAGGGATGTTTTGAAAAATTAAGTAGAGCATTTCAGACGTAAACATACTTTAGCATCTGTCAACCATGGCAAAGGCAGCGCTGTGCCACTGCTTTTTTTTTTTTTTTTTTTTTGCTGTTCAGTAGCAATAACTGCTAGATCCCACAAGGCAGGTGGTGTAATAAATGAGGGAGGCATCCTCAAAATGTTTTAGCTTTTCCTCAGATTGATACTAAAATAGTTGATAGAGTAAAAACAGAGTGACCAGCTGCCATTTAAATTTCACAGTAAACATCTGCTTACTTGTATAATCATTCCACCCTGAAAAAGAAAAGACCAAATGAATAATTTGAAGCCTAGGGTTCTTCTTTATGAGCGTATGAAAACCTCTGAATAACACTGTACCTTCATTTTGAATGGCTGCTTTTCTGGTTGTTGGCTCAGCTTTAGGAGAGCAATAATTGTGACTCTGTTAAGTTTGAGTCTGTTGGGAGGATCCAAAGCATCACTGGGTTGTTCAAAATGGGTTTTCCTACCACATTTAGGGTTTTTCTATTCTTAATGTTGATTCTACATTTCTTCTCTCAAAACTTACAAATAGCTACATAAGTCTGAGCTATAATTTCCATTACATTACAAAAAAGTGTCTCAGTCTCAATAATTTATTCATATTTTTGTTCACGATAATAAGTATATTAGCTTGGTCCTCATCCGTTTCAGGAGGAAAAGGCTTAGTTTGTGTAAAATGTGTGCATGTGTGTTCTGTGTCTCTGCGTGTGTAAACATGTATGTGCAAAGTGATTTTTTTGTAAATCCCATAAGCTGTTTGTGTATATTTACAAGTCTTTGATGAAAATATCCACATATTTGTATCAGTGTGTTATGGATGCAGGGTGTTATACTGAGTTCAAGGTGTTTGGCAACTTCACATATGGGATCAAGCTTTCTGCTGGGCAGATACACCCTTCCAGTAGTCAAGTATGTCATGAAGATCTTCATCCTTGGCAAACTGAACCTTCCGTCTCAGTGCATGCCCAGCTGCCACATATCCTTCGTCCTCTAAGGATGCCTGCCGATGCCTTTTACGGTGCATTTTGAACCTCTCCCAAAGCCCTAGGGTCGGGGTGCAAAGGAGCCCTTCCTCCTCCTCCTCGTCTTCCTCAGGACTGGAGCAGTAGCTGAGGTTGTGGTATTGGGGTGAGAGCGGGTAATTTTGTGACAGCTGGGAGTAGGCTAACTCCCGCTGCTTTGCTTGCCTGCTGAGAGTGATGGGATCCAACACAGAAGGCTTGCGACCTCCTGGGTGATGGTGAAGCTCCTGAAAGACTTGTGGATGATGCTGAAGTTCCTGGAGATGCTGCTGCGATCCTGGATAGGAGTGGCGGTGTTCGTTGTACTGACGGATCCTCTGGGCCTCGGCCCGTAGGATAGCCGCAGCTGGGTTGACGGTGCGGATGGCGTCTCCTCCCCTTTCCCCGGGTGAGGCTCTTTCGATGTAGCGGGATTCTGACGAGTGGTACCCTCCCTCGGAGCGGAAGGAGCGAGGGCTCCGGGCGGAGCCAGGAGAGGAGGAGGTGCTTGGCCGTTTGGTTGTCGGAGGAGCTTCCATGCTATGATGTCGTTGCAAAGATGGATGGTAACTCCTCGACCGTTCTTCTCTTCCTCCTCTTCCACCCTTGTAGACAGGTGAGAGGAACTCGCCTCCTCTCTCTCCTTGCTCGGACAGAAGTACCAGTTGTGGCTCCTCTGTCGAAACAGCTCCTCCACCTGCAGTGGGGGACTTTATTCCCTGCTGGAAGGATGTGGACTCGGATTTGAGAGCATCTATGCAGTTGTTAATGATCTGGTTAACTTTGTCAACTTCTTTAGCAATGGTGGAGATCTCAGCTACTGAGCCCTGGGAATTGGCTTGTGGTGACATCTCCCTTTCTCTCTCTCGCTCCCGTTCCTTTTCGATGCCAGAGCCTCTGACCTCCATGTAGTTCAGCTTGGCAGACTTGTGTCCTGGAGTCTCTATCACCTCCTGAAGCTTGTACGGATCAATCTCGCCTCCCTGGGGATGGTAGGGCATTCTGGACAGGCTTTCGCCCACAGCAAGCTTTTGTGAGACAGATCCTCCACTCCCTCCCTCTATGTCCCCTTCCCCGCCATACTTCAGCTCTATCAACGTCCTCTGGATTCTGCTCATCTTTCTCTCCTTCTCCTCCATGATCCTCTTTTTCCTCAGGCAGTGCACGACGAGGCCGAGGAAGAGCAGCATGCCAAACAGACAGCCCAATATAGTCATGATGTAATGCGTGGCGGACGACTGATTGCGAATCCTCTCTGCACCGGCTCTTCGACCGGTAGAGAAGGTCAAACATGTGTGGTTGAACCTCAGGGAGTATCTTGTAGAAGCCACACAGTAAGTGTAGTCCGTGTTAGGTGTTAAGTTCTTCAGCTCAATGTCCTCGCTGTTTTTATTCAGAGTTTTGATTTCAGTAAAGAAGCTGTTATTGTACAGAATCAGTATGTACAATTTCTTAAACAGATAGGGAATCTGAACTGTTATCACTGCACTTGAATGTTCCACTTTTTTAATTGTCATGATAGGCTTGGAGTCTATCAAGTTAGGGCTGTTGCTTATCACTTCGTCAGGAGCCGTCCCCGAGGCACAATCATCCAGTCCGCAGGGGGAGGTGAAGTCTGGCAGCTGGGTGGTGGAGTCAAAGATGTAGAAGGGTGTCACGCTGCTGCCATCGTCTGTGCACACCAGGTTAAGCACGTGCAGGGCATTGCGCTGGGCTGGCATGCGAGGGTTCTGGCTCAGCAGGTTGTAGCCGGAGAATCCTTGAGGGGAGTCGCACACCATCCGCTCGCTGGTTCTGTTGGGGAACACGGCAAGCCAGCGCAGGAAACCCAGAAGCTCACATGAGCAGTTGAAGGGGTTGGTGTAGAGTTCACAGGTCGTCAGTTTGGAGAGTCCAGAGAACAAACTGCCATCCAGAACCTGGATCCTGGAGTTGGACACAGAGAAAGATAGACTTAAAGATACACTCATGCAATTGAACTTGGTTCTGCACATCTCTCCCCAAAGTCTTCTCTCCTCTTGTTCTGATGACCATTTACTGTTTAATGAATCAAATTCTGTCTATGGTCTCATCTTTTGACCTTTATCTATCGCTGTTAGAAAGCTGGCGCTCATTTGAGGAGGTGGCAAAGCACAGGACCCTTGCTGTTCGGGTAAGAACAGAGATTATTAAGCATTGAGTTTATCCATGGTCCTGTGTTGTAAAATAGAACTTGATATTTACGTTTTGTCTGTGTAGCTATCAGGTGAAAGATATAGTTTCAATCCAAACTCATGAAACTATATGAATTCTTAAAATAAAAATAATAGCAGCCATAAAGCTTCTCTTCCCTCTGCCTCTCCGCTCTGCAATGTGCTTTGTTGTGCAGCCACACCATTCTTTCTTTCACCAGTTTGTTATACACATACAAAGCTGCACAGAGTACCTGTTCATGGAGAGATCTATATTCTCCAAATTGGGACACTCCCAGAAGGTGTTGGTTGTAACAGTCTCGATGAGATTAGCTTGCAAGTAGAGATACTGCAGCTTGCCCAGGCCCCGCAGCATCCCCTCTGTCAGGTTTCTCAATTTGTTAAAGCCCATCTGGAGAACCTGGGGAGACAAAGACAAGTGGGATTATCCTAATCTCTGAAGAGCCCGACAGTGCCAGGCGTTGCTCACTACAAGCTGCAAACATACAGAACTAACAGCTGACGGTTCAGAACAGCTACTTTTTCACATGGTGATCTAAGCCTCTGTGCTGCGAATGAATTTTTACCCAGATCTGTCTTGTTCGCATTTTAGCTCCTGGCGCCGCTCCAGCAGCTCGGGTGCATTGCATGGAGACTCATTATTGAAAAGCATAAACGAGTGGATGTTTTCAACATCATATCGGTTTCCATTCGCATATGTGAAGCGGGAGGGGAGTTTTTAATCTTTCATTTGAATAAAAGTAAAGCATCACACAGAAAACATCATTGATTACTGTGAGAACTCAATCGCAAAGCCATAAATGTCATAATATAAATACATTTTTCAGAGTCAAAATATTCAGCAAGTCTTTTTATTTCTATATCATTTATGTTCTGGAATTAGAGTTGATTAAACACTTTTTGTATTTTTCTAGGTTTGTGATTGAACTTACCTAAAAATGAAAAGTTAGAATTTTTACAACAGTGTTGCATTGTTACCTTATTATTTAGGAACAGCCATTAAAGCTGCAGTATGTAACTTTATAATTTTTTTAATTTACTTATGTGTTAAAACTGTCACTATATTGTCACAGTATCAAATGAGAGATAATCAGTGAAAAGATTGAGCTTCCCTGACTGCTCCCTGTGTCGTCTAAAGAAAAGCACTGCTCTTCGCCAGGAACAACCAATCAGAGCCAAGAGGAGGGTCTTAGCAGTGTGAATCATCCTCATGTTCATGCTGCTCAATGTGCTAATGGCAGAGAAACAATTTACTGCTTCAGAATAACTGTTCATCCGTCGTCATTGGTAGCCATGCTAACTAGCCTTAGCATTCATGGCAAATTTTGTTGTGGGAAAATTTCTCCAATATAGCAGAGAGCAAAGGAGGAAGGTGTGAGCAGCGCATACACAAACATGATTGGCAGAGCCCAATGCTGACCCTCCCCCTGGCTCTGATTGGTTGTTCCAGACTGAGAGGTTTATTTCTGCACATTGAGCTTTGACAGATTGTCTGTCTTGTACTCTTCAGGACAAGTAACCCAAACTAGGAAAAATGTTTAAAAGTCAGCTAAAGAGATCTTTTTCATTTTGTAAAATAATTATATTGCGCATTTATGTCTATGTTGCGTGTTATTGCATCTGATATTTGTTCAGTATAATTAGTGTGAGGTTTAACATGTGTTGGTGTGTATCCATGAGCATCTCATGTCCTCAGATACACTTGATCCAATCTCACTGAGTTTGAGCTGTTTTACAGAAAAAGGCAGTTTTGGGTCTCTAGATGTTAGAGCACGCATTCTCCGGATAAAAGATGAATTCTTTTGTTGTGCGTGGACACACAGACGTGTGTCCATTTATTTACCATCGCGGCTCACCTGCAGGTTAAACTGTGCCGAGAACGCTCCGTCCTCCACATAGCTTATATCGTTCTTGGTGAGGTTCAGGTAGGTGAGGTTTCCGAAGCGACTGAGCGAGGAATAATGCACCGACCGTATCTTGTTCTCATTCAGCCTCAGATCCACAATCGTGCTGCAGATGTAACAGATATTTAACCAAAACAAAGACTTTAAAAATCAATTAGAAAGAAGCTTTTCTGGTTTGTTTTGTTTTTATTTACCTGTTTATGTGGGAGGGGATGGCCTCATAAGGCGGCTGGTTCATACTGCAGATGGCCAGCCACACAAAGCCTTTCTCCCCTTCGATAAGCCAGCAGTCTGCCGTTACAGCCGGCAGTCGGAGCAGCGACAGCAGAGCGAGCCAGCAGGCGAAGGAGCCGGTTGTGGATAAGATTCCTGCCTTGCTGTGTCTCAGCTGTCCTGTTCTCTGGGCCATTTGGGACGTCATTACAATGTCTGACGGAGGAATCTGACCAGAGATCCCTGCCATTTAACATTTATTCATGTGGCCTCCAGTCATTAGAAAGCTTTGGCCAAATTTTGTTTTCCTCTTTGATTATTAAGTGACTGATTAAAGTAAAAATGAGTGAATCACTTGGATATGGCACTTTACTGGCAGTAAGTAAACAGCATCTATCGCCTAAATAAAGTCCACATGTATTATTTTCGGTGGTAATTGGCAAGCTGAGTTTGTCCTGCTGCTAGACCGGTTTTCACGTCTCCTGAGGCCATCTCTTATTCGACCGCTTCCTCTTCTCATTCTTCCTCGGCGCTCGTCGGTCTCCCCTCGGCACGAGAACCCGTCTCTGGTGAGAAAAACAAACGGAGACCAGGGTGTTAGTCGAGGGTCTTTCATCAAGCAGACGCGGCCACCTCAACCCTGTTACCGACATGATGAGACGGGGAGGGAACTTATTCCCTCCACGTCTAAATCGAGACATGCAGCCGCACACTCACAGCGTTGAGTTCTTACACTCAGAAGAACTGAGTACATCGCAAGTACAAATCGCACCTGTGTGTTTTTTTTTTTTAACAGATTCTGTGCTGCTGTTTCTCCTTTAGCCTCGGGGCTTTGGTGGGCTGCCGCCAACAATAGTCCAGCTATAGATACTCTTTCTAATTAATTTATGTGGGCCAAATAAAACACTCTCTTTGAGAGAAAAAAAGAAAAGGAAAGCTGATGTATGATGGGTTGGGAAGCTGAAGGGGCTCCCAGCAGGCCTCTCTTGGTGAGAATGGGTGTGGAGGGGGAAAGAGATGAATGCAGCAAGCATGAGAGAAGGAAGCCAGCGAGAAAGAAAAGAAGCAGCATTAATGTTTGACAAAAGCTCATTCTGGAAAGAAACCAGGACAAAGTATTCTTTGAGTGTTTGAGAAATCCGTTTGGAAAGAAAAGAGGCAGAGACCAAACAGGAAGTGACATCGAATAGATTAAGGAAGTCCTTGATTGTTTCAACAATACAAAAGCCCAGTCTTTACACCAATATGCTGATAGCTTATGTTAAGTTTTGAAGTTCTTCTTGCATTTGTAACATTTTCAGTTTTACTTTTCCGTCACCAGGTTTAATGCAGGAACCGCTGCCAGCTTCACGCACAGTGGCACAAGAAACGGCCTTCCTGCAGACCGAGGGCTGAAGCTCCGGTAAACAAAGCGCCGAGAACAACAAATCACCGGGGTGCAGGAACGCTGCAGAGCTGGAAGGGACACGAGGGACGCAGAGACGGCTGATTCCTGCCTGCAGGAGCAGAGGAGGGAGCTGGAGTTCAGGCCAGCTGGGGGAAATGTGCACCTGCCCTCCTTTTGTAACATATACACATAACAGCTAACATGATACACACAGAAAGAAATGTTAGGAGGCTGTCAGCCTTTTTTCCATTTCGCATCATTCATTGGGCTCCCCGCCTCGGCATTCGGAGAACGGCCCTGTGGCACATGCCAGCGTTTGAAATCGTGACCAGCTTGCTTCACACTCGTCATCATACTTTAAAAAATGTATGAGGTACAAGCCGTCTTAGGATGAGAAACTTAATGTGACCTTACCGTTGCTTTACAGAAAGAAGGATTGCTGCGATTAAAGTGACGTACCTCACGCTAATGCAGAGGAAACCTTTGAACTTCACACCCTGGATCCAAATACATTCTGCACTATTGAGGCCAGCAGAGCATCAGGGGCCACAACACGGTAATAATAGCTTTTTTTTAATTTTTTTTTATTATAGCTTATTTTTATCTTTCATTGTGACTTTTTGTTTAATTCAGTTAGTTGTTATCATGTTTGCTAGTTTTTATTGGTTATTATTAGTTAAATATTGCTTAGTTTCAGTTTAGCTTTTTTTTTTATCATAGATATTATATCTATGATAGTGAACAAATATCAGGAGTTGAACTTGCTCAGCCTGGGACTTTAATGTCTGGGCTAAAACTTATTTGTCAAAAAAGATTTGTTTGTGATAATTGATTTGTAAAAGCAACAAAGGCCATAGAGTGAGCCAACAAAACAAGAACGAACCAAAAAAAAAAAAAAAATCATGTTTTCATGTTTCATGTTTTGTGATAAATCCTAACAACACACACACAACATATTCCTACAGCACATTGCCCCTTCTCTTTCTTGCGTATGACTGATGAGGAGCATTTGTTTCCTCCAGGGCAGGTTGTGAGTGAGGCAGAAATATGAGCACATTAATAACAGAGACACTTGTATATGTGTACACAGACAGCCATGCAAACACAGGCAAAAGAGAAACATCCTGCAGCTCTTCATTTCAGAGTGTAGTGGCACGTCACACACTTAAACAGGTTCTCTCATTACTATTCAGAACCAATGTGCGAAGCAATAGCAGCAGATTAGCTAAAAGTCATCAAGAAAAAAACGATGACATATTTGTGGAGAGAAGCCAGATGCACTTACAGAACCAGTTCTTGACAATATAAAGTAATGCACTTTTTTTTTTTTTTTAAAGGTGAATGACTAGAGAATATTAAAATACAGCATCACTGAACAGGCATAATAAACCAAGTTCTCTCTGTAGGATTCAGCATTTTCACGCCGCCTTTCTTTTATCAGATTGTTCACCTAAAACTTCACTACAATCACTTTCTTCTTCTCAGCTATGAAAAAAAAGCCTCGATGTTTATATGCCAGAAACCAAAAATCACCCGGCACTTTTAAGTGATCAGTGACAGAGTGTTTGTGACGAGCAGAAACGCCTTAAAAAGCCCTACAAGCACTAAAGGAAACGACAGGAACAAAGAGACTTTGTGCTGTGACAGGAGAAACCATCTTAATGTTCATCTTTTCATCCGTGGCTTCAAGTGTTGTTTCGCTGTCTCGAGCTGTAAGCAAAGAGTCAACAGTGCCATGCATCTGACTATACAAGCTTAACCTTTCAGCCAGGTCATATTTTATTCAAGAAGCGGTCAGGCAGGGAAGCAATGGGTTTTTGAGTCTCCCTAGTTTAAAAGTAAAACGAGCCATTCATACAATTTTAAAAGGAAAATGAAACAGTTTCTCCTTCAGTAGTTTTTTTTTTGTAGAGAAGTAAAACAAAAGTTACAAACCCCACAGTTAGGAGTTAATTTCCATCACACAACTCACTTTTGTAAGCTGCTTGAAACACCTTGTTTGAAGTCCAAGCTTTTACTCCGTCACCATGAAATGAATTTGCATAATGTACTTAGTGTCTGGGTCTGACACGACTCAAACAAAGTTCTGCCTTGTTTTCCCTCATGAAACAGCAACTCAACCTGAGCCGGGTGGGCACTTCAAGGATTAGCTGAGATTGATTGAACCAGCGATGACATCAGTTTGATCGGTTTTGGAAGCCAACACACACGGAATGTTTGATCAGAAACAACAGCATAAAATGCGGTCCTGTGAAATCCATTCTACTCTCCAAATTCGTCAAATTTTTCCAAATATTCCACTTTTTCTATTTCTATTTTTCTATTTTTACTTTTCCCACTCAGGTCTTCTGGTTCTGGTTCTGCTCTGCAGCCCGAGAACCAGAACCAAACGCAGAGAAGCAGTGTTCAGCTTCAATGCACCACAAATCTGGAACAAACTTCTAGAAAACTGCAAAACAGCTGAAACACAGAGTTCCTTAAATCACCTGTAAAGAGTGGCTTTTGACTCATAATAAATGGGACATTGTTCTTCATATCTGATGTGTATTGATGATTTTGATGACGGCACTTGACCTGTTGAAATGTCTGTTACTGGTTTTCACAACTGTTGACTATATGATGTGCTTATGATGGGTTTTACTTGTTGTTTTTTACAACGTAAAGCATTTTGAACTGCCGTGTTGGTGAAATGTGCCATACAAATAAATCTAATTGATTGATTTTCAATTCTAACCATATTTATCGATTAAGCCAAAATGGAAATATGGAGTGGATGGAAACAGTTCAACCAATCAATGACCAATGAGATCCGTATTTAACGTTATTCAAGTTTCACAAATATAGCAAAGTGGTGTAGTTCAGCAGAACGTTGAACAATACAGGGTATTTAAAAGTATGTCACTATCACTAAAACACAAAGAAATTCAGTCTTCTTTTTAGGCTAGTTTTTAAATCCTGCCATTCCCTTGATAGGAAGTTCATCTTGATGTTTGTTCTTTTAATAATAGAATTCACAAATCCTTGTCCACTTTGCTGCTGTTGCACCTAATTTCCCCCTTTGTGGGAATAATAAAATATAGTTTTCTCTGTTTATTTAAGTCAGATGTGTTGATAAACCGCGGTGAGGATCAGGACTGAGAACAGTAGGTTCAAATCAATACAAATGTATGTGTTTAGAATGGTCCAGTCAAAGTCTAGATATAAATGCAATTGAGACTGTGTCGAAACTTGACACGTAAATCTTTTTTAGCTGATCTAAATGGGCTTGAATAGCCTTGTTAGTGCAGACTTACTCCCAAAAGCTGGAGTCATAGTTGCACTAAAAGGCGATTCTACAAACCAAAAATAACATATTCTCTTTCTTCTTCACAATTAGGCACTAATTGCCTGTCTCATGAAATCAGAATCAGAGCACATTGAAGTGTGTGACGTGACAAAATGTGAGAAAATTCACGGAGAATCAATACTTTTGGATTGTAAGGGTGGAGCAGACGATCCCTGGACCTCCATGGGAATGTCGTCTCAATGCCACCCGTCTCTCCCTCCATCCATCAAGACTGATTGACTCCAGCAGAAATAAGCCTTCAACATCACACTGCATCACAAATCCTGAAGGGAAACAACAGCGTACATCTTTCCTTTCCCTCCGACGCCGGCGGCTGTTTAACACCCGGGGGGATAAGCGGGACGGTGAGAGGGAGTTGACGGTAGTAATAAAAAAAGGCGGTGCAGTGTGAGGTTTAAGATGACATCCTTGTTTGCCCTATAAGAGATATGAACACAGAGAGCATGGCTGACACTTCTACAGTAAAAATACAGAGTGGTCTCCTCTCTGCTCCGTGTTGTAAACGGCCACAGCAGGGCTGGAAATGCCATTCTTCAAGCTCCTCTGCTTTTCCTCATCTTGGAATATCAGCTCTCTCTGTGGATTCTCCCCCCCCTGTCTTGGTGTAGAAGTTGGGCCAGAACAAAAGGCAGATCCGATAGGATCTCCTCAGTTCACCCTGCAGTGCTGCACATCTGACTATAGTGAACATGTAAGATAACCCATCGCGTTGGGCTTCGTACACTTCAGGGATGCACAACGTTGGATCTTTGGTCAACATCCGATATGCCGATATACTAAAATTCATTTGGCCGATGACCGATGCCAATAACGATATTTTTTTCTTATACCTACTTACTGAAACTGTATGACTTTTTCTAC
Organism: Alfaro cultratus; assembly: GCA_903066825.1. Taxonomy (NCBI): domain Eukaryota; kingdom Metazoa; phylum Chordata; class Actinopteri; order Cyprinodontiformes; family Poeciliidae; genus Alfaro; species Alfaro cultratus. The sequence goes on along the minus strand of CAEFZX010007190.1, from coordinate 13,884 downwards.
TGTGGAATTAAAATACTGCATTATGTTTGTCAATCTAGCCTGCTACCAAATGCAAATGCTAAGAAGACTGAAAATGATGGAACACTTTCAACTTGCATTATGTTTAATGTCAAATTTATTCATGACATTTGCTCTCTGTAAGACAATGACAACACTCAAACAGTGCAGATTTGACATTGTGCTGGTTTGTCATAAAAAACAACACATTTTATATCGGTGAGTTATTTTGACGGAATGTCCGATATTAGATTTTGGAGCTAATATCGGCCGATATCATACTGATAGTATTGTATTGCACTTATGAAGCACGTTTGGTCTTCAAGAAGGCGAGCAGAGAAAGAGGAAGGCAGAAAAGGAACTACATTAATTCTGGACAATTTCTGCTTCTTCTTCTCCACCTCAAAATGTAAAAGTGTTTGCAACAGCATGACAAACTAATTGCAGAGTTAGAAAGTTTAAGTAGCATCTTTAAACCGATATATTTCTGTGACTCATTCATTGTGACCAATGTTACGCTGTTGACAATTAAATTTCACATCTTTACATTTCCACCTTTAGACTTCACAGAGTGACCTGTAAAGTCTTATTGCGTAAAGCTCAGCCTACGATGTACAAAGAGATATTGAGCTTTTTTCTCAGGATGCTGCCTAGAGATGGTAAGAGACTGATTTCCACCAAGAGCTTGGACTTTTTAAGTTACTCTGTAAAGGTGTTGCTATCACTGCGCACTTAACCTATGGATGGCAATAATAAAAATGACAATAAAAAATGTATAAAATTCAAAAAATATTTTTAGACAATCATGTCTATCTGCAACAATGTGAATATATTCATGTGCCCGTGAATCTAAAGCTTTTTAAATAATAAAAAACTGTAATCTGACTTCAGAATGTTTTGCAATGCAGACTCAAATCCAGCAATTCACACAAAGCCCATATTTCATCATAAGAATCCCAAAATATTCTGTGATGACGTGATGTGTGTGTGTTTGAAATAACATAGACATATGCCCATGTACCTAGATTCTATGGAGTTTTAACAAGAAATATGTATCTGTCATTTCAAACAATGTTGGCAGCGTATACCTAAATGATAAATATTCATATGAAATCTATATTCCATGGAAAACTTCCCAAAATATCCTCAGATGTATGCGTCTCCAAGAGAAACAATCTGAACTGAGTCCCATGAGCCCGAATGTAACAACTTTACTAAAACAAAAACCTTGAAGCTGTTTCACAAAATGTAACCTTGCATTTCAGGCTAAACGTCTACAGCTTCCTGCTGAATCTAAAACACGATGTTGATTGTTTCATTTTAGTCATTTAGTTGTAGCTGCATGAGTCTGAAAACCACATTGTTACAGGAATCAAACACAGGGTTATTTCATTATTCATTATTTTTGTTACTCTTTTTCTGAACCTAATTATATATCAGAAACATTTGCAGATATGTTGTTCATATTGTCTTTAGGAATTAAATAAAAGTATGTGAAAAGTGTCAGATTTCAGAGTTATGGATTGAAAAAATTAAAATAATAATTACACCATCACCTGACACAACTTTCCTCCAAAAGCTGCTACACATTCACACACCCGGGTATGATAACGATGCGTGTGTGTGTGTGTGTGTGTGCAAGCATTAGGCCAAACAGTGTTTTAGCACACATAATGGGATTTCACACTTTGAAATACACACGGACACACACTAATGTTGAAGATAAACATGTCTGAAAGCTATGTGTGATCCAAATGGACACACACATAGACACACACTCACACAAACACACGTTTTTCTATCTTCACAGGGACTTTGCTAAGTCCATCCCCGACTCTGACCCTGAACCTGAACCTGACCCTGATCCAGACCTAAACTCATGTTACACCTGACCAAAAAACAGCACTTCCTCTTACGGGGCCTGGGCTTTGGGCCTCACAATGTAGCATTTGTTGGAAAAATGGGCCTTATAAGGTGAGAAATGCTAAAACACACATACAGAGACACGCACACAAACCACACACACACGTGCCGTCCCTGAGGTAAAAGGATTTGTCAGGCTCCCACATTATACACATGAAAAGTTAATGGATCTCCACCGAGAAACACCAGCCGTTTAAAAAAAAAAAGATGTAGCTCCACCTGCCTGACCGAGAGGAGACACAGAAACACACACACACACACACACACACACACACACACACCTGTCGAGGTAGAAAAAGTGCCATTCACAAAAGGAGCAGGTTGAGCCTTCCTCTTTATGGACAGTTTCTGTCCTGACAGGACGTTTGAGGACACACTTCAGCCTCAAATACTCATTTTGTTTTAAAGCTGCTGCTTCTGAACCAGAGAGTTTATATCTACTTCCAGGCATTTTTTGACCCATGGTCTTTAGCATGATTTAAATTTTCTTCACCAGATGCATTTAACTGCATCCTGACAGTGCAAAAATGCTGCAGAGCTGCCCAGATTCAGAGAGGCAAATGTCCCCAGAATGGCTGCCCGTGTTCAAGATTAGCTACGTTTCCATTGACCATATAATCGCGCAATTTGACATTTTAAAAATAATTTTGCTTAATGGAAACGCGGCAGTTTCGAAATTGGTTTATTTTGCGAAACAGGCAATGGAATCATTTTTTTCACGTCACGCGAGTCACATGATCAACAACCGGATGTTGCCCCTGGCAGAAACTACGAAGACAACGACGACAGGAAGTAGTTGCAGGATGATGACGCAGCATGTTTTTTAATGACTCATCGCATGAACAAACTTTCTCATGTGTGACTTTAATTTGGTTTCCTATTTAATGGAAATTGCAAAGTTGTTTTTCTCGATATTATTGGAATATCGACAGTTTTGCTCATATGCAACTTGTGATGCAGCCTTAGTTGCCTGCCATTGGTGTTGTTTTGACTCTGTGTGCAGAGGGGGATTTTTATTACGTGTGGCATGTGAACAACGTGAACAGTTCTTGCTCAGAAGCCCATTCAAAGCTAAAACATTTACTCCTCAGGAATGTAACCTCTCCTTTGTCGGCTTACTGCTGGAATGAGTCACATTTTTCATTTACAAAACAAGCTATGAGTTTGAACCGGCGCTTTATCTTCATGACTTTGACGAACTTGGTTCAATTTCTGTATAACATTGTTCTGTTTAGAAAGTAGAGCAACAGAAGTAGCAGAGAATCTGCTCTTTAGTGTAAAAATGTGCTTCAGATGGTTTTGAAGCTGACTTTTTGAGGGTGAGTGATTTCCCCCCAAAACAGGATGATAATAGTTTAGAGTTTTTCATTGTAGTTTGGTATATTTCTTTGTGACTTTTTTGCTTGTCTAATTTAGTTAGTTTTAATGAGTTTTTAAGAGAGTGTTTGCTAGCTTTTATTAGTTAAATATTGTTTAGTTTTAATTATAGTAGTAGTTTTAGTTTTTTCATAATTAATTTTTAGGTGCAGAATTCAAAAAGGTCAACGTATCATATTGTGACTATGTAAACATCGATTGTTTACATCGATGCAGAAGGTTCCAGTTTCAAAAAATGTCGAACAAAATCAAAAACTGACTTTGTTTCCTCCCAACTTTTGCTGCCGCCATTTTGCGGACTCGAGTAAGAGCCGCTCCTCTCGGTGTGTAGGAGCCATGAGGAGCAAATTACGTCAACTGTCAACTTTTTATTTATTTCAGTGAACAAAAATGTGTTTTCTATTTCAGTTTCTGTTGTTGTCGTTCGTTTTAGTCCAGAAAACCAAGAAGATCTTTGCGACTAACGATTTGCCTGTGGCCTCAGTTTGGTGTCTCTACATGAAGTCTGCAGAGGAGCTTCGTATGTGTAAAGAGTGACCAGTAATGTTAAACTGTTAGCAATTAAAATGGAATAACGCACAATATTTCTTTCCAGGCGAGCGTGAAATTTGTAAATCAAGCTTCAAGGCAGTGTGGAGCCGGCCGACTCCCGCGCAGGCCTCTGCACAGATCGCTCCTGGCAACGGCACCAGAGTAACGAACAGCCGATAAGAAGGGCAAACCCAGAGGAGAGGAAGACTGAAGCAATCCAGAAGACGCATCGCTGACTGAACAGAATCGGTGAGGATGAATACAAGGGAAATTTTTCTAAATGTGTGGCCGGGTTTTTTTCTGAGGCTCTCGGTGGAATGATATCAGACAGGATGGATCGGTGGAGAAACTCCTCAAACACGTCAGAACGCAGAAGACCCAGACATCAGTGCCACAGACAGTCACCTCCTCACATGGTGGAACATCATGTTCTGATTCATTCAGTTTCCTCTGAATGAGGAAACTTTTAGTTGAACATTGTGGTTTGGATGATTGTTTAGGATGTTGAGTTTGAGCAGTAATTTATTTAACATGCAGTAGTATGGCACTGCAAAAACACAAAATCTTATTGGAGAGTTTCGGTCGAGATTCTAGAGCAAATATCTTAGCGCTCTTGAAATAAGACAAGGGAGTTTAAGTTAATAATTCCTTAAAATTGAGGAAGAAGTACTTGTTTGGCAGATAATTTGTCTTATAACAAGACATTTTTGCATTGTTAAAAGTCAAATAATTTGCCAATGGAACTTGTACTTTTTCTGGAAAATCAAGAATTTATTTATTTGAAACAAGCTCCTATTTTTTGCAGAAAAGTTACTTTTGTCGTTTTATGTGTATTATTCTTTTTGCTTTCTGTGTGTTTTATTTAGAAATAGTTTTTTTTTTAGGAATACAGTGTTGAGTGATCATTTTGCAAATTTTATTAATTTATTTTATTAATGTGATTGAATTGTTTGAGTAATGTGAATTCCCATCGAGCCGAATAATTTAATTAGGAATTTGTTGAATCTTTTATGTAACCAGATATTGGTAATAACTAAAAAAAAAAAAAAAAAAACATTTTGGGGAGTAGTTTAATTACAACAAACCTTTTTACTTTTACTTGAGTAACACGCTTAAGTAACTTGGCCACCACCTTCCTATGCAATTCTGCTCTTTTTTATTACTCCTCACAGCTCAGACTTGGCTTTCTCCCATTGACAAGGATTCCTCTGGTAGTTTCAACTGGACCAGACTTAATGGAGGAGCTTTGTCGCGATGATGTGCTGAAGGAGGAGATTCACAAAGAGCAGGAGCTTCTTAAGGAACAGAAATGATAATACCTTGAACAAAAGTCAGGGTATTAAATTGTGTTACCATTTAAGAAAAGGGATTTGTTTTCAACCTGAAAGAAAGAAGCTAAAAGTCCAAATTGGGTTCTGGTCATTTTAACACGTGATTCTATCATTTTGGTCATTTCATAACTGAGTTTTTTGGACATCTTGGACTGGACACTTTGCATCACCCATGTGTCAATTCACAGCTGAGAAAAACTGTCTAGAACCTTTTCACAGTTTGCTGCAAAGAATTGAGATCATGTGACTCAAACTAATAATGTCCACCAGCAGGAAATTGCCATTATTGTCAATCAATGCTGCTAAATGCGCTAAAGGCAGAGAAACAACTTTATCTGACATCATCGGTGGCCATGCTAACTAGCCTGAGCATTGACAGCATGCTATGCTAGCTGCCTCCTGGCTTTGATTGGTTGATTCTAGTTAGCACTGGGAGAAGGCAGAAAAGCTTAATGTTTTTTAGGAGATTGTCTGTCTCATAGTGTTACGACATAGTAACAATTTCAGCAAATATGTAAAACGTTTTTTTTTAGAAAAGTTACATACTCCAGTTTTTATGTGACCCACATTACCTAACTGTGTTTCTTTCCACATGATTTCTGAAGCATTTTACATTAAACGATACCTGTAAAATCCTGCCAAATTAAGAAAACATCATCTCAAAGCAGCAGCTCTGATGCAGGAATCCGTTCTTGAAACATTCAGTAAAATGCACAACTTCTCCACCAACCAAGGACATGAGAGCAAAAAACTAGATAAATAGAGGGATTTCTTAGTAATAGAAAGTGGAGCTCATGTACTCTGCCAGCTAGACCGTGTCATGGGTCTGTCGAAAAACTTTTGCAAGAGTTTGACTGCAGAACTTTGCCCGACAAATTACAGAAGCTAAGTACCATAACTCAGAGGAAGCCGCCTCTCTCATCTCTGTCTCTCTCCGGCTCTGTGGCTCTCAGAGACAAACGCTCAGGCTCTCACACAATGCACACGGCTCACAGCAGCTGAGGAAGCATCACTCAGACACCACAAGCTGTTTGTTTCCTTCCTGTCTGGATGCTTGCAGCCAACTGTAAAATATGACCAAAGCACCATCAGGATGAGAAGCAACGGATAAAAAGAAGGACCTCACAATTCATAGATATCCATCTCATTAGACTTGAAAGTCTGCAATAAGTGTTTGTTGATTGTTGTCTGCTTTATTAGCTCTTTGTCTGTGATATGCATCAGGAAATCCATCTTACCCGCCTTGCTTCTGTGATGGTTACCTTGAGTTTAATGAGATAAATGATGGCAACCAGGTTTGTTTTTATCTTATAACGTACGTCTCCTGTTGCGTAACATAGTGAGTTTTACACTACAGGGATTACAGTTGATCCACACTGATTCCAGCAGAATTAAAGGAGCAGTATTGTGTATTTTATAGCACAATCAAGTAACCATGTTAACTTCAGCAGTTGTAAAAATGCTGTATATGTCAAATATGACTTAAAATAAATTTGACTTTGTAAATTAATACCTTGAAATTGGACCTCTATCTCTTTAAGAAAATCTTGCTCTTCCTGAAACTCCCCTGTCATGAAGTCATCACAACATGGCTCCTCTATTAACCCTTTAACAATGTTTTTTTTTTTTTTTTACCAGAGTTCCTCTGAGAAGCAGCTCCTACAATGAACTCAGCAGATGCTCAGTTCCACCAGGTGTTTGCTAATTGCTACTGGCTAGTCTGAAGGAACTGAGTGGGACGAAAGCTTGGAAACTGCAGCTCCACGCAGGAGCTTCATCCTTGAAGGAGGCACTAGGTCCACCCAGGCGTTATGCACAGCTGAACAGTTGTTATTGTCACTGTTCATAAAGAAAAGTGGGGGGAAAGACAAGAACTCTGTTTTTAAGTTACATATTTAAAAAACAAAGAGCAGAAAATGTGGAATATTCTCTGTTATTGAGGTATTTAAAAAAATATATATATATTGTGACGTAATTTTTTGCCAATTTCGCCTGTACCTAGTTTTCAGAAAACCAAAGACTGAAACATTGTTGCATTTCTGAGAATTTTAACATGTGTTTTAATAAATGTCCCAGGAGTTTTGATCTTTAATCCTCTGTAAAGTGCAATTCATTCTGATAGAATAATAAAGCTTGGTTATAACATTACCTGTGTTTTGCTCGGCAGAATTTATTATTCCTACTCAGAACCAGATTATTGGATGAGAGGAACGAAGCAGTAGTGTGCCGTTACTCTGAAGTGAGTGAAACTCAACATAGATCAAAACAGGAGAGAGTATGAAGAAGTTCTAGGAAACATTTATTAGAAGTATTAGTAGTAAGTCGAGTTAATGGGTTGGGAGAATAAGATGACGTTGGGTGCATCCATGTACTATGCAGAAGAACCGTCAGTATTTGGTACAGAACCTTTGTGCTTGAATTACTGGATCAGTGCAGCGTAGCATGGAGGTGTTCAGGTTTCATGACCTTCTTCAACTTGAACTTTCCCCAGAGATTTTTTTTGAGTGAACCTTTTTTCCACAGTCCCATCAAGGCAGTGGTTATCCCTGATGCTTTTACATGATTTTCTCCCACATTTACTCCTTCCACTAAATTTTTCATCATTCATGCATAGAGCCTTCCGAGCAGCCAGTTTGTTTTGCAGCAACATTTTTGTGACTCACCCTTCTTGTCAGGCTGTCAGCGGCTCTTTGCTGGTGAACTGTTCAACTCAGCAGGCTTTCCCCATTATAGGTTGTAGCAGGGCTTCCCAAACGTTTCCACATCACGGCCCCCAAACAACATTAACTACTGGCCCTGGAGCCCCTTTGCAAACCCGCAGTCATTGAAACAAATTATGTAAAAAAAACATTAACCTTTAGAATGTTTTTTTACTTTTGTTCTCTGTTCTCAATAATTATTACATTCGTGTAGCATAATTGCTGCTTCATGCCCTTTTGATTTTAGTTAGCCATGCTATGCTAGCTTGTAGAGCAAAACAGCTGGATGAATTTGACTGTCAAGGATGAGGATTGCAAATAACGTTTCAGTAAGTCATTTTCACTTATATTTTTTAATAATGACTGAAATATATATTAAATTTTATGATAAAAAATAAAATTCTGTTAGACGCATTTTTGTATTTCCCCCCCTCCGTTTCCCTCAAGTTCTCGGAGGCCTCTGTGGCTCCCCCTGGTGGCCTCGCAGGGGACCGCGGCTAAACCTTTGAAAAAACGCTGGGCATGATGGGCAGAGCCTCACCTGCCATCATGGCAGAATAATATAATGATAAAATAATTTATATTGCTATTTTCACCCTGAGGTTTGTACTACAAAGTATTTATTTTTCATTTAGCTTCACCAATTTTGATAATTTTTTCTTCAAAATCGCTGAATTTTCGCATTTTCCCATTGAAATGCTGGGAAGTGAAGCCGTTGAGGCAGCAGCGAGTTGAGCCTCACCTGGGATTGTGCAAACTGGCTAACTGCACTGCTGCCACTCGATGAGAGCATGCTCCTCCTGTCTGTGTGTCGCCAATGAAATGGTTAAAGTTTTAATATGTAAACTGATTGTCTATCATTTAGCTTATCTATATAATGTACAGTGCTTATTGTCACCAACTGTGTGCGTAACGTGTTTCGTGCTGAGGAGCGATTAGAAACCAGAGAACAGATTGGCAGGCAGGCAGTTCTCCTGCCTCTTGGCAGGGGGCGCTCATGATCCCAGACATTGTGACGCCGCGTCCGCAGAGTAAGAGACTGTGAGCTAGTGATATATAATTATATATCGAGTCTACATGTAGCCTGGCCGATGCAGAGAGAAAGAAAAACGTGGTTTTGAGTTGTAGTTCAATGGGTTTCCCTTTGCTGTGCAGCATAGCACTAAATTAATAATATCTATATTTCCAAGTTTCATTGAGTTAACAGAATTATTCTACCATGGCAGCGCGGCTATGGATGGCATGTGAAAGTCTAGTCATTTTGCCCGTCAATGTTGTCCGCATGCGCAAAGTTTCCGTATGTAAAACATGCAGGACTGATTAAGTCAAAGCCTCACCAACCTAGTCTGGCATCAAAATATTTTTCCTCGTCGTATTTAGCATTCAAATTGTCCACCTTTTGAGTTTACATTAGGCCTAATAATCAACTGTAACACAAAAAACCTGAAATGTATCACTTTGTTTCTAATGAAGCTCTGTAATTTACACGTTTCACTTTTCACACTGCAATTCTGCATTTTCTGATGATACTGAGAGGCACCAGTATGTCTGCTTCTCCCAGTCTATCAATACACCTTCAGTTAGAAAGAAAGCATCAGGAGTCGTCATCAGTGTCCCAACACGCAGTAATACAGATCTCCTTTTAGAGATCTGAACCATCTGAATATAAAAGTCTGAGCCTTTAAATCTCAGCTACAGCAACTGGTGAAAACTATCTCTAGCTCTATGTTGAACTGGACAAAAATGTAAAGCACAGATAAATATAAAATGTTTTTAGCTAACATCCAAACAAGACATTGAAGCGTTAAAACTGATCCGGTCCCATTTGGCTCCACTTCTTCTCTAACGCTCTGACTCTTATTTTTGTTTGTTTTGTCACCAACATGTTTGTGGATTTTATTCACAATCCTGCTGAGGATTTCTTCTAATGGTGTGATCAAACATCCCTAAACTCTAAGATTAAATAAATTCTGGCAGCCTTCTTCACAGTCACACTTTGATTGGTTCAGATATCGGCTCCTATTTCTCGCAGCTCTACCAGTGTGGCTTTATTTTGTTTTGTGAAATCACAGCTGAAAATCCCCTGCAGGGAACCGAGTTTCAATGACATAACAGGACATCCTCTCTCTCTCCCTCTCTCTGACACACACACACACACACACACACACACACACACACACCCTCCCCCGCCTTACACGCACATTAAAACATTAGTATTCCTCTGTGGTTGTGGTGTGTCAGCAGAAAGTGCACAAACAGTAAACATATGGTATGCACAGAAAGACCTTCAGGAGCTTTTATTAATCTGAGCCTGAATCAAAGAGGAAAACTGCGGCGCTCACCAAAGGAGACTGAATGAGTGGGTGGATTTCTTTGAATTGTTACATAATCTGAAATAAATATTACATATTTCCACATCTACTTTAATCATAAAAAAAAGAAAAGAAGAAGAAGAAGTATTATCGGGTTGATGGATTTGAAAGCACAGTCCCCCCCACAGTATGAAATCCGGAGAGACATGAATTTACTTAGCAGAACCTTCAGTGAGGAAGGATTCCCAGTGAGAGAACCACCACAGAACCTGCTGAAGGGTGAAGTTGGCCCAAGGCTCAGTAATGCTTTACAGTCAGGTTATTCCCACAGCGGAGCCACCGCAGCAAAAAATAGCAGGCAACAGTAACGGTGGTCACGGAAAAAAGCAACGCAAACTGTGACCGGCAGCATATATGGATGTGATAAAGACTCCTGTGGACCAGAGCATCAGAGTTCAGCCATGAAGGATCTGCATCAACATCAGGGACCGGGACCCTGAACCGGTCTTGAGCTGGTTTTCCTCGCTCTTCGTCTCATTTGACAAATCGGGTCAAGACCGGTTTGAGACTCGGTGGTTTAACTCAACTTCCTTCTTTCTTCACCTGCAGATGAGTGGCAAACTTAAAGTGAATTAAAAGCAGTGATCATTGTGCAGCTGCATCCCACTATCTGAGAAAAAAATAATATTATATAGCAAAACATCCAATGTTATCATTGCTAACTTTCTTGTTGCATGTCAGAGCTTCCAACACCAGGCGGTTTTTGTGCTCACGTCGGACGTTTGCTGAGCAAACACCTGCAATCTGACTGCAGAAAAAATATTACACTTGCTTTTTAAACATGAGAAGAATTTTAATAAAGAAAAAAACATTTCCACCGCCTGGATGAACAATACGCGATGTGAGCGGGTCATTGTCTAACTTTAAGATGCGTACATGGACACGAAGAACAGGAGCAACGGCGAGCTAAATAACAGTGATAAAAAAATAAAAGCTAAACCTGCATAACCGGAAAAACACTCAGCATGTGTGTTGTGCTCGTGAATAGCACAACACAGCTGTAATGAGTACACACACGCGCACACACACACACACACACACGCACGCACACACACACACGCACACACACACACACACACACTCGGTACCATATGTCAGCACAAGGTCCAGAATATGAAGACAAATGTTTGTAGGTCTGCAAATAATCCAGTTTAGTCTAAGAGCATTAAAAGTTAAAGTTTGGCTGTCACCCTCATTGTCAACATGAATGTTAAAATCTCTCATCGTTACTGAAAGCTAAATCAGATTATAAATCTGAGGGCTGATGTGAAGCTGAAAGCAGGAGCCTGGTGGACGATAGTGGCTGGATATTCAAATGAATACATCTGACCAAAACATTCCCAGTGCAGTATCTGCAATATTCCTTCCTATGATGAATAAAACAAATGTCTGATATGAACGGGCCATCACTGGTTTGCCTCCAAGACACGCAATACTTTGGTGAATCGGAACCTTAGAGTAAAATCCAATTACTCTGCATTAATGATGCAGGACGCATTTCATAAAAAGGTTCATCCGCAGGTTCTTGGAAAATATCCTGATCTTCTTTCACGAACCCTTTGAGGATAAAACCTTCCTTTCTAATTTTATGTCTGAATGACCGTGTGGAGGTTCCCGCTTGGTGCATGTGAGAGGAGAGGAGTGAGATGTGTGTCTGGAGAACGGCGAGAGCGGTGATTGATAGAAAGGTTAATCATTCCAGACAGATGGTATGTGCTGCTAAATCAGCACTAGGTGAAGTCAGACTCTGTGAGTGGATGCATCACGCCGTGCATGTCTGCTTAAGCTGTAATGATTGGGTGTTTGCTACTTCATTTACCACGAGGGCAGGCAGGACGTCCAGTCAGGGACTCTGGTGACTAGTGAGCAGTTCTTTCAGCTCGTCTCTGCTGCTGCTGCTGTTTGCTGTGTGGCTCCAAACCTGAAGCAAGCTCATCGTGCCAACAACTAGGCCCATTCAAATCTCCTGTAACCAAACTCAGGTTACTTCAGTGAAGCCGTGAGTTCAGGGGCGTGACCTGCGCTGACCGAACACAGACAGAAGAACAAGTCACTGGAGCAGAAACGGAGAAAAAAAAGTAAAAACCATCAAATCCGGAGAAAATAGTGAATTTTTTAAAGCACCTCTTCAACAAGAGACAGGAGTTTGTTTAAAGTAAATAATTCTTTAATATTGAGGAAAAAGTTTTAGTTCCACTGGGAGATTATTTCAGTTATAAAAAGAACTAGAACTTTTTCCTCAATATTAAGGAGTTATTTACTTTAAACAAGCTCCTATTTCTTGCTGAGACGTTATTTGTAAGTTAATTATGTCTTATTTTAAGTGTAATAAGATAGTTGGACTAGAAAGTGAGCCAAAAATAATTGTTAACATTTGGTGTTGTTTCAGTGTTAAAGCCAACAAGCAGGCATTCATCCTTCAGAGATGAGAACATCCACCACATAGGTACCGTTGAAAAGGAAATGCGTCAGGAAAACTTACATGACAGGAGGCATCAATGTCTGCATGGGATATTTTTTTGTTTCTGATGGGGAACATTTCAGAACTTCATTTTTTCTCCTTGATCTTGTTGAGTGTCACCTTTCAAATAGCCATATCTTCTGCACTGTTTCATATTTCTACGCCTTTCACGTCATTAGAAAACTTCAGATTCCACTTTCAGAATCTGTAATAATTCTAAACCTCCCCAGGGAGAGTTGTGCCTGCTTTTGTCTTGATGTGTGTCTCCGCCTGGGTGACTCAGCTTTTTTTTTTTTTATCAAGCTTTTTCTAAGCTTCACAAAATTTATTCACCTCAAAACAGAAATTGTAATCAAGAAACAGAAAGTTTTAATTCACATCTTCTTGGCTTGTATTGCATTCTTTACAGTTAAAACCTTACATTTACAAAAAAAAAAAAAAAAAAAAAAGATTGTGGATGCGCAAAGGCAGCAGGTCAGAGTTAGCATCTTGTGTTTTATGCATTATTGCGTCCTGTTAAGAAAATCCAAGAAACCAGAGCATAAAGTAACAGGCAAGGAGAGAAAGGATAAGAGGAGGATGTGAGCGAGATAAGAAAATAAAAGATTTTTATCATCACAGGCACAATATGTGCTGAATTTGTATATAGGGCATTTTTTTCCCCCTCCATGCTGAATCTTTCTCGAGCGTCTCAGATTCCGGTGGAACAAGCCTCGGCATAATTTTGTTATCAGTTTATTTGTAGGTCACGCTGCACCGTGAACCAGCAGGATGTCGCACAATGCTGAATCACAGATTTACTTGGGTATAGTATATACATTTTTTCCATCACAATTCTAGCTACTTTTACATCTGGCTACATTCATGCTGTAATTTCTTGGCAGGGACCAGTTACCAGAATCGAGGTATGCTGAGGTTTTAAAACGGTGGTCTTAAAACTGCAAAACCCAGAGAACGAGTTGATGTGACTCGAGGTTTCTTCAGCTCGTGTGGAGCATGAAGTAATCCAGGCCTTCCCATCTCCTCTGAACCAAAAGCACTCCTACATATTTACGAGCCCCAAAATTTATATATATATATACATATATATGTATATATATATACACTGCTCAAAACAATAAAGGGAACACTCAAATAACACATCCTAGATCTGAATGAATGAAATATTCTCATTGAATACTTTGTTCTGTACA
>CAEFZX010007189.1:0-33736 GCA_903066825.1 Alfaro cultratus | reverse complement strand
TGTTTAGAGATTTAAATTAGAGTGTATGATTTCCCATTGTCCGCGAATGCATCAGGATGGATGAGAGAGCGAGGGGGCGGGGGAGTGGGAGTGAGGGGTGAGCGGAGGTTTGTGTGAGAGCAGATGGCGAACGACTGGAAAGAGTAAGGCTGCAAGAGAAACAAAGACTGTTTTTTGTTTGTGTTGTTTTTGCGTGGTTACGGCCAACAGTAATGGCGTGCTGCTGTTGTCAATAATTGACAGTTCATTTGACTACTTTTCGTCATTATTGCACGTCTGGCAGAATGCGACTATATGAACGTAAGAGCCGCATGCAACCGTTCAAGGAGCCGCATGCGGCTCCCGAGCCGCGGGTTGGCCACCCCTGCATTATTTGGAATCATTGTAAGCCAATCTAATATCCAAAGAAGAAAAACAATAATAAATTTATGAAAAGAAAACGTATAAAACTTTATGAAGGTCCTGGGTTCGATTCCCGGCCTGGGGTCTTTCTGCACGGAGTTTGCATGTTCTCCCTGTGCATGCGTGGGTTCTCTCCGGGTGCTCCTGCTTCCTCCCACAGTCCAAAACCATGACTATCAGGTTAATTTGTCTCTCTAAATTCTCCCTAGGTGTGAGTGTGTGTGTGCCTGGTTGTTTGTCCTGTCTGTTTCTGTGTTGCCCTGCGACAGACTGGTGACCTGTCCAGGGTGACCCTGCCTCTCGCCTGGAACGTTAGCTGAAGATAGAAACCAGCACCTCCCGACCCCACTAGGGACAAGGGTGTACAGAAAATGGATGGATATACAGAATATGCTGTATATGCTCTACTGGATGTTTCTCTTGTTCTGCGCTGTGGTTCAACTCAAAGGCTAAACCACACTTCATACAAGGTGGTGATGGTAAAACAGCAGTAAGTTATTTACTGATCCTCCACACAAAAAAACAACAAACAAACAAAAAAACAACAACTGAAGAATGGAGAGGGGGATCTGTATACGGAACCAGCAGATCCTCTCTGTGCTTATCAAGACAAGGGTGAGAAGAGTTAACTTTTTACTGGTTTGAGCGTAAGCAGAGTAACTATATGTTGTATAATTGTCGTTGGTCATCTCATACTTTAAAAGTCTAGCTCCGCCACTGCTTCTAAGCCCGATCATAATGAGGGTTTTCAAGCTAATTGAATTTAGCAGACCAACAGAGGAGAGAGTGGTTGAACACAGAATCAGATTCCACTCTGCCGGCTCTTCCCAAACTGAATTAAAACCACCACCGCAGAGACAGAAAGGCTCTGCAGCAGGAATCTCCGCCGCTCTTCACCTGACTGCTGCAGCAGCAGCCGCTGGACGGCTGCGTTCAGAAGCCTCTGGAGACGGTCATTCTCCTCTCTGGAGCGCTGCAGCTCGCTCTGGTACTGGGACACCGCGTCTTTAACGGCCCCGAGGATCTCCGCCGCGGCTGCGGTCAGCCTGTCGTTAAGGAACACGCTCAGCCGGTCCAGGTTACTCATATTTTCGACAGTGTCCATCTGTTACCGCCCAGCCTGCTTGTACAGGAAGCTCAAACAGGCTGGCGGCTTCTGCTTGGAGTCAGTAATATACAAAACTAGTTTAGTGGCGCCATCTTGCGGTGGGCTGTCTTCTTCCTCTTTTTGTTTGTTTTATTGTGGTGTCATTGATAAGCGCTCTAAAAACCATTTTACTCACATATTAAAATACAGTACACTACTTGTACTTACGGGATTTTTATTAGTAGTACATTTGTTGGAATTTTGTCGTGGAAGTGGTATTTTATGGTCTTCTGTTACTTCAAACTACATTTTTAAAATTATTCATATATTCCCTGGATAATTTTTAAGAGTTTGTTATTTCAGTTATGACATAAAAGTTACGTTTTTTTCAATGTAATAAAGTAAGAGTTTTTGGATTGTTTTCTGTAACTGGATGTCGCAAGTGATGCGATATTTGTTGTGATACTTCGATATAAGAAATAACTTTCCTGTGTCTTTGGCAAAGAAGCAAGAATTCTGATTGGATCACACAGTTCCCTGGTTTTATTACTATTTCTGACTCATAAAAAAATCTATTAGAGTGGAAAGAAAAGAAAAGCACAAAAATTATGTTCCATGTTTTCCCTATTTTAATGCAAATCCCGATTTTCCTAAACAGGAATTTTGACCAAAAAAATGGAAGAAAAGATACTTCTGTTTCTAAAACATGTTTTACGCAAGGAAAGAAAAAAAAAAACACTTCTGGCAAACAATGTTATTTTAGGAAGGTGACAAAATGTGTCAATATAGTTGTTTTCCTTCTTGCGTTTCTTTTTTTCCCTCTATATTCAATTATCTTTGGCATTTCTATTTCTACTAAACTCATGTTTAGACTTTCAAATCTGTAGTTGTCCTGATAAAGCCTCCAGTTAGTAGCTTGGGTTATCAAAACAAATGAAATTTTTACCCTAGTCATTGGTAATTATTGAAATACTTGTTTTTGAAGACATTGTAATTTTTTTGAAATGTATCCGTTTAATTAGATTTCTTTTTTAGTTTTGGAAGATGGGAGAAACCATAGAGAAAATGTGTTGACCAACTTTGTTAACATGAAGTTCAAATTCCACATTTCTTTCCAATCTTTTATTGAGGAAACAAAATAAAGTTGGAAGTCTATTAACATAGTGCCAACGTGACCGCAGTGAATTTTAAATAAACTGAATCCAAACCAATACTGCTCCAACTTGTCATTAAAGTACTTTTTATTTACATAGATGATTTTAAGATCATGACAAAGCGTCATGGAGGCGCAATCACACATAAGGATCATAAAACCAGTATATCATCTACCAGAATACGTCAATATTAAAAAAAAAAAGAGGACAAAAAGAAATAAGTGTTTTCTTCTACCGAACATAGAAACACCACAAAGACTCCCTGAGGTATTCATTATTAAAGTATGCAGAGTGCTGAGGATCTCGGCGAGAATTGGGTTTTTCTAAGTGTTCAGGACGAGACGTCTCAGTCCAACATGATCAAATCCACCCGTGACAAACGGCAGGAGGAATTCCACTGCCATGCTAACTCTGATCACAGGGAACCTGGGCAGAATTGTAACTCATAATACAGGAAGTGGAGGAATCCACTGAGACATACACAACAGAAAAACACAGATGCCAGCAGAACTGCCCCTAAGTTCATTAGTTCTATATCCAGCTTGCATACACAGTATACAGATAAGACTCCCCAACTAAAACGCTGCTTTCCTCCATTAATTCCTAACAAACTGCAGCTCCTACAAACACACTTTTCCTTTTCTTTCTTCTGGAACTTGTCAGACGCAAAGAAGTAGGGAAAATGTTCCCACACAATCCAAGTCTGCAGATTTTCACACAGCAGAGCATCCGACAGAATGGCGTGAGGGACGTCGTCTCAAATGTGACAAACGTGAAGGTAATACGTGAAATGAGCTGAATTCTTTACAACGCATCTCCGACTCGCCGGTTCTCTTTCAGCTGTCGATCATTTCTGACAGCTCCTGCAGCAGGTCGTCCTCTCCGATGGCCGGATCCACGTCGCCCTCCAGGTGGTCGTCGGTGAACTGGTTGATCAGATCCTCGAAGTCGTCCATCGAGGAGCCGGAGGCGTCAGGGTTGGAGGTGGAGGCGGTGCGGGATGCCGCCGCACTGGATCTGCGTGCCCTGGACTGGGTGGGACTTCTGAGGACGGGACTGAAATGAAAGAAGGGAGGCGGCCTTGTTCATGTTCATGAAGTAACAGAAATATACAACTCAGTTGGTAACAACCAATCAGAGCCAGGACGAGGGTCTTTGTGCTGTTAGCATAGCGGAATGGAGCTGGATTAAAGTGGACTAAACAGTTCTGGTGTGAAAGCAGCCTTGGTGAGAACTTACCTTTGTGGGACCGGCCAGGTGTCTCTGACTGCATCTCCACTGGCGCCTGTCTTGATATCTTGACCCTGAATCTGGGTGAAGACAGGAACCGTCTGAAGCTCGTCCCTCTGGGTGCTGGGGGTGGGCGGCACAGCAGACGTCGGCTGGACCTCTTTGTTTAAAGACTGGAAGTAGAAAATTGGCAGAGTGACAGTGAATTCAAAATGGCTGATTTGAGATAATGACAAATGTTCTAAACACAGGAACCTTCAGATATAATCACATCCTTAAAGACAGTCATCTATCATGGACATTTCCAATGAAGCAATGACTGACTGTTTTGGTTTCTAGCTTTAATGTCATTAGCATGTCCCGATAAAAAAAATTTTTTTTTTCACCAGTATTATCATGGATTATGCATAGCTCAGCCTTAAGCGGGGAGCAATCTACCTGCTGAGCAGTGGTGGAGCTGTTCATGGGTTTCACAGCTGCAACAGCAGAACCCTCCACTCCTCTCTTCTTCGGAGGCGGCTTCACCTGCCCTGCAGGCTTCACCACTGATGGCTTCACATTCAGCTTAGGCCTCACTGAAACAAAATGAAAAACAAAGAAAACAAAACACACATTAAGGGATGGAAATAGAAGTGCTTCTCTTGTCCTAACTGTTTTTATAGTAGATTCTACACACATGTTCAGACTGCAACCAGCTTTCCGTCACCAAGCTTTCTCAAACTTACTTACAGAGAAGACTTGTTTTGTCCAGACAAGTAAATAATTCCTTAACATTGATTGTACTAGCTCCATGGCAGATTATTTAACTTATAACGTGGGAAAATGTCTTGTTAAAAGTGAAATAATTAACAAATGGAAGTAGAAATTGTTCATCAATATTATGGCATTATTTACTGAAAACAACTTCTAAATCTTACTAAAAAGTTACTTGTAAGTTAGTTCTGTCTTATTTCAGGTATACTAAGATATCTGCAGTAGAAACTAGACAAACATACTTGCTAAGATTTTGTGGTTTTGTAATATACACATCCATGTTTGGGGTTCATTAACATTTCAGATCAATTGAGTGGACCGCAGCTGCTGATTAATAAATATAAACCTCAGAAATAAGACCTGCCTAATAATTGTGCACACAGCAGGTATTTGTCATGCATGTCTGATCACATTAATGATTCCTCTGTAAAACGATCGGTGACAGAGCAGGATAGGAAACAGATTCGTCTGGACAGAGCACATATTTGATTCTCCTCCCACCCCAACAGTTTTGAAAAGTTTAATCTAAATTTAGAGAATTTGGATTAAACTCAGACCTGATCCCTGCAGGTCACACTTGCTCAAACCAAACAGAGGAAGTCCAGCTCTGTCTCGTCTCACCTTTGCAGCTGCCTGGATGCTCCAAGGTTTTGGTCTGACTAGAGTCTGCCGGGAGTTCTGCAGGCTGACTCGACTCCCTCGTTATCTGTGCAGATGGCTGTGAGACGGTGCCTCTTGTGGTTTTGTCCAGGAAGTCTGTGGAGCTCTGCTTTGGTGAGGCTGAGAGTGCCGTTGCCATGACAGCGGTTTTGGGGCCAGGAGAAGCTGTCCTCTTCGGAGGCGATGGTGCTCGCGGTTTTAGGGAGACGAGTTTCCGAAATGAGACTCTGGAAGGTGGCGGGGACTCTGCAGGGGCCTGATGGGTCGTGGCAGGGGTCTTCCTCTTGAGGGCGCTACTGGCATTCTGCTTCTGAGACAAATCGGCCTCGGCGGGGCTTTTGGCCTGCCCCTCCTGCTCCTGTCTGCGGAGGCGTTTCTCCTGCATGATCTCCTCAAACGTCTTCACCTTGATGGCGGAGGCCTACACAGACGGGAAGTTTCCGTTACTTCATGCCTGGCAGAGCAGCAGCTAATCAGACGAAGGCGCGGAAGGACCAGACATACCTGAGCAGGAGCTGCTGCAGCTTTCGCCGGCTTCTCTGCTGGTTCAGTGCTCTTTTCAGCCGCCGTGTTGCTTTCTATCACACAGGAGAAAATGAGACAAAATCAGCTGGAATTATCCTCCATATCTGCCACTTTTTCATTTTGGGTCATATTAAGATCATAAATGTTCTTAAAGGGCCAGTTGTTCCAAGACATATTGATAAAACCCATTAACAGATTGTTGAAATATTAATAAAAAGCTGTCTCTGCATTCAATAAGTTCCTCTTAAAGTGAAATAATATTAAGCATTTTTTCACACTGATCAGTCCTTTCTGGATTTCACAATTGTTTTTGTGATTTTTACAAAACTCAGAAATTACTGTTTTTGTGTCATCAATTAAATATTTGCAAGAAATTTTGCGATATTTGTGATTGTGACTTTTTGGTACACGACACATCGATCGCGGACAAACGGCTTGACATCAAGCAAAGCTAAGAGGCACCAGTGTAGTAGAAGTAGCAAACGCTGCCCCCTGCTGGTGGGGGTCAGTGGTCAGTTAATTCAAACGTGGGCATAAAACCCAAAAATTACTCAACTACTCAACTCTGCTTAAACACAATGTTTTTGTGGAAAATTTGCAACAAACAAACAAAAAAAAAACCCTCACAAGTGTGGTGATCTTGTTGATTTTGTGTGAATTTCGGTGAAATGGGACTGACTGCTGTAATTTGGCAGTAAATAGATAAAAATGTCTTTTATCCGATTAATAAAGTAATATGTACGGACACAAATGCTACCCTGAAGGTTCTATTTAAGCGGTGGCGGGCCAGATCCGCTTTGTGTTTCTTACGTTGGGTTGGGGGCTTCTTGACCCGCAGCAGATGTGGCTTCTTTGGGGCGCTGTGCTCGGGGTCGGAGTTGTCGGTGGTCTGCTGGGCCTGGACCCTGGCTGCCTTCTCCCTGCGGATCTCCTCCAGGGTCTTCACTCTCACTTTCTCCACGTCAGCGGCGTCCGTTGGCCCCTGGCCCTTGGCTGGAGCCTTCTCCTCTGGGTGCTCCGCCTTCATCAGGTTGGGGTTCTGGTTCTGTTCCTCCTCCTGCTTCATCTTCTTCTCTCGAATGATCTCAGAGAAGGTTTTAACGTGGCCGATGGGGGCGTCTGTTAGAGTGATGGATCTCTTGGTCGCCTTGGCGGTCCTGACCAGATCTGTTTTGGTGGTTTCCGCTGCGTCGGCTGCAGGAACGTCCGTCTGGCTGCCGGCCTTGGCTGCCTTGGCCTGTCTGATCTCTTCTAGAGTTTTGATGCGGATCCGATCGGGAGCTTTGGTAGAAACTGGGTTGGCTTCAGCTGGAGAAACGTGGGAAGGGTTTGTAACTTCCAACATGAGTAAGAAGAGAAGTGCTGCCTCTGGTCAGCGCTCTTACCTGCATTAGCATCTCTGACAGGAGGAACCAGCCCAAGTCTTTCTTTGATCGGCTTCAAGGCTGAAGAAGAAGAAAAAAAAAGAGTTTGTTGATCTGACCTCAACCTGTGTAACATGATGCCACAGGAAGAATATTAGTAATCTGACTGAATCAGCAGGATTTGTCGTAAGGAAGCATAGACTGCGTGCTTGTTTTTAACTTGACCTCTGACTGCTCCTTTTGTATGTAGGTGCAACTTCCTCAAAATATTGTAAAAAGAATTAAATGATGCTGGTAGTGATTATTAGAAGGCAATGTGAATAAACCAAACCCAGCAAAAACACATCTGAGCTTTAAAACACGTTGACAAACAGAACTTTTTCAGACACCTCAACCTGACGTTTCTCCGCTCACCTTTCTGAGTTTTGACCGGCGGCTGCTCTTCATCAACAATTCTGCCGAGACGCTCAGCCAGACTCTTCTTTATTGTAATCTGTCCCCCGCTCTGAAAGTCTGAAGCAGAACCAAACCAGGAGCTTCAGAATGGAACTAGCACCATGTGAAACAGGAAGCATCAGCAGCAACAGCAGCAGGAGCTCCAAACCCACCTGCAGGGGGCACCCTTCGCCCGAGCCGTTCAGCCACGCTGCCTCTGGGTCGCTCTGGCTCTTCAAAAACAACAGCGCCTGATATTAAACACACAGCAGAAGATCACTGATCTGAACACACGTGGTTCTCTACCTGCTCTTGATTGGAATTTACAGTGATATGTAAATGGTGACAGACAGGATAAAAAATAAATAAATAAATAAATAAATACAGAACTTAGACTTCACCAGAAGCACCGTTCTGAAATGTAGAACTTTTTTCTTCTGATTTCTGAGGCCTGAATTATCCGAGGTCAAAGTAACTGCTAATGGTTCCAGGGTAAAAGCTGAGGGTAGAGGAAGAGCAGTTGTTGCTCACCTCCAAACTGTGAGTGGGCGGGCCGGTACGATGCCAGGCAGTTCTCTTTCTCTCCGTTGGTGGAGGTGTCGGCGCTCTGGAGGGTGTAACCTGCCCTCTTCATGCTGGACTTCAGGGCCTTCCTCAGCCGGATCTCCTCCAAGGTGCTCACGCCAAAGTTCAGCGGCTCTCCTGGACAAAACACGACCCTCATGACCTTTCCCGGGCCTTCAGCTGTGGGGTCAGAGCTGCGGAGCTTGGTCTCACCTGATTTAGCCATCTTCCTAGGTGAAGGACCAATCTTGCCATCCTCTCCCTCCTCCGAGAACTGGTCTGAAACGCAAAGAACCGAGTGGTCAGAATCAGAGCAGGAAGACATTGTTTAAAAGTGATTAATAGATTAGGAAAAGATGATGTCAGTTCAAAACAAAACAAACCATTATTTTATGCTACCTAAGAATAGACTGGTTCTATATTTGTTGTTAAACTAGTCTACAGGACTAGTTTAACAACAGGATGTCCAAACAAAACCAGTCATCCAGCCTCTGCAGAGCAGCTTGGACTGAACTGACCGGTCTGTGTTCAGTCATCCAGAAGGTGAAATGGACTAAATGGACTGATGTTTATGGAAACTCTTCCGAAGAGCCATGTACGCCCGATTGCCAGGCGACAATCTGGCTTCTGCGACATTTACTATCCAAACAGTCGTTTTTGCTTTCATTTCTGGCAAATTAAACTTTGAACGGAGTTTAGAAGCACTAATTTTACATAACTTTGGGGGTGGGGGGAGTCACAACTTTTTTTAAGGTCTTCTGCAGGAAATTTGTGGTCAGTTTTAAAGAAACATCAATTTATTTCTATTGGCAGGTTTTATTTTGAAGAAAAAAAATGCTATACATATAGGATGTATATGGTGCATATATTCTTTGAGATGTTGGTATTTGTGGAAAGTTGCAGAAAAAACATGCAGTTTCCAACACTCATGAGAAAAAAGAAAATGATGGAAATTTATTGCAATTATTCCATAAAAAAACCTTCTGAAACATTCATTTTCAGAACTACGTTTAAAACATTAGTTGGTTTTTTGTCTTTCTCTGGTCTTTGACATTTTTAAGTGGTCTTCAAAACAGTAGAAGGTTCTTGAATTACTGCAAAACATCCACCACTGTTCCTGTGGCTCCATCATCACCAGGAAGTCACATGATTACTGTTGATAAAATTCTTTAGATTATGCTTGCTAAAACAAAACCTGGATGTTACTTTTTCTAAACCTAAAGAATAAAAAAAAAACAAGTCAGGATATTCTGAACTGTAATCCTCGTCAATCCTTTCCCACCTAACAGGACATTTTTGTACTTTGTTTTTGTAGATGAGGTGTTGGAATTGATTTAATTTAATTTCTTTGGTGGGAACAGTGCAAGTTAGTTAACATTTTTGTAAATGCGACAAATTTAGCCAAAAGGTTGCTGGACAAGAAATAATTTGTCTTGCTAAAAACAAACGCTACAAAAACAAGGTTAAAATGATTTCACTACACAAATTTTGTCCATAAATGCAAAAAGTAGACAGTAAATACAAAACAAAGAGAATGTACTTATTATTTAAACTGTTGACAGATCTGAGGTGTTATGAACCAGTTTTTAAATAGTTTTTAAACAGATGAGCCCAACTTGTGCTGAATCACAAGAGACCTGTTATTTCTTGGCTCCTCGCTGCTTTTACTGGAGTCATAATCTGTTTCATCAGATAGAAATATTTGTTTTCTTTGTTTTGTGTTTAACTGAACAGACAGTGAACTGAACGTAAGACAGCTGGGGCTCACCTTCCTCATCCTCGTCATCATCTGCTGGATTAATCACCACGGGTGGATGTGTGGGGCTTGGTACCGGCTCCTGTGTGTCCGTCTTGATGACCCCTCGAAGTTGAGGGTTGGCTGCATTGGGCGGAGCAGCAGCTGGCGGCGGTGCCGGCTCCTCGTGCGGCGGCTCCTCGCTTTTGCTCAGAACTGGAAAAACAGCAGTGGTCAACTTAAAGAGCACTACGTTTCTTTAGAGCATATTGGTGGGAAGAAATTCAGCTTACCTGTATCAGGAGGGACAAAGACGCCCTCAATGTAGCGGGGCCTCTCATGGAAGAAGGCACAGTGTGGTTTCTGGCAGCCAGCGGGCTGGTTCTCCCAGTAACAGGGAATTTCCTTCCTGTTTTTCTGTTTTTGATCAAACACAAATGCATGCGGCACTGTGAGCAGACGAGATCTTCGTTTGGGGTTACTTTAACGTTTCTTCTGATTTAATCCAAACTACAGAAGCCCATAACCCCGAATCTGTGTTGTAGGAAAACCTGGAGTCTGAAACCAAACATACGATCCGACTCCAGCTGGAGAGAAGGAAGTAATGTTTGGATCAGAGTCAAGAATGAAGACTTACTGGAGGTTTTAAACTTCTGACAGCTTCTGAACAGGTTTTACAGGAAGCGGCTTCTCTTTTCTCCCTAGTTAGGGCCGCGGCTTTAACACCTTCATTTCGATTTATCAACTACTCAGATTCTGACGCAATTAATCACTTTTATTTTGACACATGGTTTTGGTAGCCCTGTAAATCTGACGCACAAGCGACAACCGCAACATTAATCTGATGGTTGAAGAACCTAAATAACTGTTATTTAATAACTTTGTTATTATTGTCTCATTAACAAAGATTATTAGAGATAATAATCTTTGTTATTGAGCTCATATGTCTATTTATTCAATAATTTAGCAGCGAAACAGTTTTTGAAAATACTGCTTATTTTGTTGATAGATGGTTTTTGAATAAAATGTTATTAATGACAGACCCTGCAATTGATATGAGTTTACTAAAGAGTTAAAAATTTGAACGCAATTCTTTTTTTTAATATGCTAAAGTTCACATGTTTTTGGTATGCCAATAAATCTGATGCACAAACAACATCCACTAACAACAGCTATGGAAGCTGCTGGAGGTTAATTTTGTTAAAAAAACAAAAAAAATAATCTGATTGGATGCTGGAAAAGACTATTGTTGTGTTCAAGTTTTGCTAAAAGTGAGTTAAATTTTCTTTAAAGTTGACAGGAAATTTGAAAATATTACTTGATTTTTGGAAGACTGGAAGACTAATACCTAAACACCAACTACAAAGTCTTAAAAAGGGCAATAATTTACAAAAAAAAACCCTAAGATAAATCAACAATGCTAAGCCTGGTGGGGGCACAAGAAAAGCCTGGTGGCCCACCAGGCTTATAATACACTGAGGGGAAACTCTGCTATCATTGAAGCTATTCAAGCCTAAAATAGCATCTCAGTGCTAAACATGTAGCAGCACCACAGGTGTCCCCAGTGCTAACGCCAGCGTCCACATCCACATTTCTAAAGAAGTTCCATGAACGATTAGGAGTTCTTGAAACACTGGAAAGATGACTGCCTAGAATATCAGCTTCAGTCAGAAGGTTGAATGCACTTTGTTCTTAAGCTCATCTATTTATTCAATAACTTAGCAGAAAAAGTGTCTTTTGAACTGAAAATGTTTGTCATTGATATGTGGTTTTTGATTAAAATGCAGTTAATTCATTAGTTAACTTGATTAAAACTCTTTATTTGCTTCCAGCACTAATTGTAAGACGTTAAATAGATTAAAACCTAGCTCCTTTAAAAATGAAACCTGAATGAAAAGACAGGGATGGCTAAACCGGCCTTACTGTGATCTCCATGTGGCGAAACTTGCAGACAGTACGGAAGCAGCGTCCTTCCTGCCACAGGTTGCAGACAGTCTCGTTGCCCATGGCAGCCTCACAGTGTCGGAATGGGCAGCTGTCACCCTGTTCAATAAAAAAAAACAAAGCTCACTTTCTCTGCTCTCATTGCAAGTCAGCTTCAAACCAAAGGATGAAAGTGCAGAGTACATCAGAGGTCTCTGGTCTTACTTTAGTGCAGGTAGAGTAGTAGAAGAAGTAGCAGTCGTCTCCATGGTTGGTCATAGTAATACGTGACGAGGCTTAAGATGCGGCAGTGGCCCAGCAGCTGGTTCCCTTCTGAAACGATCGAGACTCTCCCTGAGATCACAAAGAGAAAAAAAAAAAAGGCTTCATTACTTCTATTCCCGTTATGCATCAGACCAGGGAGTCACATAATGAACCCAGAAGCAATCCGTCTGCCAGTGTTTACATGGTGACTTAAAGGGACGTCGGAGGAAATCTCTGAGCATCGGTTTTAAAATGTGATTCAAAAATCCAATCTGTTCACATGACAGATTAAGGTTTGCAAACGAATGTCGGTAGGGCCGTTCTGCTGCTGCCATGACGACCATGGAGAGTTACTACGGTGTCTGAGACGACTAGTACCCTTTTGGGGAAGGGGGGGAGAATAGAAAACTGTGGCAAATGTGTCAAGATAAAGACCAACTTATTGATTTATTTTCATGGAGAAAACTTATTGTTCTATGGTGCTGATCAGGGTTCAATTTACTGTGGACCATTTAGATTTGTCACAAGGTGTTCTGTCGTTATTTGGATTATTTTAGTTCATTTTATAAGTTTTAACCACAACTAAGCTATTATACAGTTGGAATTATTAGCCCAGTTTTTGGCCATGTTTTCCCATTAATGAGCTGTTGGGGTTAAACCTTAGACTGTTCAAAGTTTGATTTTTAATGCTTAGAATTCAGAAAATCAATTTTCCTGCTTACAGTTTAGTTACTAAACAGCCCATAAGCATGTCTGCTACAGGACAGATTTTTCATAACTATCATATTTTAATTGCTTAGAATTTTCGTTTTACTTTACAGTTACTCTTATTTCTGCATTTTCACATCCTAATTTACTTTTTATCATATTCAATCAAACTGAATTGCATCATAATTTGTTAGAAGACAACATACTGAATCGCAGTGAATCAAATCGTAGCAAATCTGGGTTTACTCTTCCTGTATATTTAACCAATCAGATTGCTGCAATTGTAGGGAGTTACTTATCATATGGGCTACAAATCAAGAGATGCATAACCCCAACATAGCCAGGCATTTAGGCCAGAGAACATCTCTCAACAGAACTTAGTTTTAGTTTTTGCAATTCCGTCAACATCTATCAGCTACAACTGACATTGGCTCACACTGCCCCACTTTACCTGAGGTGCCTATGCTGGTGTCTTCCTCTTGAGTGCACTGCTGGTACGGTGTCTCCGGAATTATATGGAGTCCTGAAGGAACACTTGATCCATGAGATAAGAGGAAAAGTGGGGTAGGTCGCCCAGAAAAACTCTTCTTCCTATGTGATCCCTGGTCTCAGGCGATGTGAGACATCTGTATCTCAGCCAGACTGCTAAACAGGACCGACAGAGGGTGCAAAAGTCCTTTTTTTTTTTTCTTTTTTTTTGGTATGAATATATGAGGTGACTAATCGAGGAAATATATAAGGGGAATTAATCAGCCAGACGAATGGAAAGGACAAAAAAAAAAAACCTTTAAACTCAAGTGGCAAAAGTTGGGTTGATGTGTAGCCAAAAAAAAATCTTCAGGGTCTTCTTGTGCCTGGGGGCATTTTGTTGTCGGTGTGGCAATATAAATAAAAAATAAAAAAAGAAATGGGAGAGATATTTGGGCTTCTAGTGATTTTCAGCTGTTGCTTAACAACGCTGAAATGGAGTCTTCTGCCTACGGATTGTGATGGGTACAAACTATCCACATCCAGAGCTCCCCAGAGAGGGTCGAGACGGCTGGCTCTAAACCTACAAATCAATCAAAAACACTTCCCAACAAACTGAAAGTGGGTTAATATGAGAGAAAGAGAGAGAGAGAAGGAGAGAGACAGCACAAACAGCTGGAACATTTCAACATAAAGGGTACATTTATAGCAGAAATACACTCTTGATATTGACTCTAGGGTATAGCCGAATTTGACAAAAATCAAGGTACAGATGCTAAGACAGGCTGCAGCTCTGTTTTATTTATCTCGTGTATGTTTTGCTGCTTAGGAGCATCCATTTTACGCTGTAGATCAGCTTGAACAGGTTTGGCCTTGTTCTGAAGGTTTCCAGGTGGTTCACATCTTCACTAATTATAAGCCTTTCCCATAATGTTGCCACTCAAACCATTCTGTACTAATATATCAGGTTATTTCTCAAGAGAGCTGAGGATGTTGATAAAAACAGATACGAAGGGCAATACAAATAAATGCCACTCCTTTCTCCACTAATTGTGGTTCTGATCACCACCATACAGATCAGCTGACTAAAACTGACCAAACCAAAGCAGCTCTGAACTCCAGCCTGCAGATTTGTTATTATGCTGAAGAGCTCAAGATGTTCTTCCCGTGAAAACTCCCCGGGTTTACGTCGCGCCTTTCTCGCGCTACCTCTCAAAAGTAACATTTCTATTCAAACAGGATTAGCATCAGGGAGGGAACATTTGCTTCAGAACCTTGTCCAGTTGTAGTTGGGTACATGGCGAGGCCAGCAGGGTCACAGCCGCCCCACTTTGGTGAAAACAACCAAAGTTTAAAAACAGACAAAGTGAAGAAAGCGATGACATACTTACTCTAAAGTGTGTACAATAGCTTAAAGCTAGCTGGAACGAGCTACGAGCGATCTCCCAGTAGTGATGGAAATTTGACTATAACATAAATTTATGAACTGATCACGACTCTTTATGGTTATCAAAAAACTAGAAGCACGGATAACGAACTATTCTCAATGCTTCTCACGGGTTTGTACGACAAAACTTATTTTAGCACATGCTACATAACACAGGCCGAGACCTTCTGCTTAGCTAACATGTTAAGATGGCTGTTTATGTCGTAATTACCAGAGAATGTACTCTCCAGCTTCAACGTTTCCAAATAACAACAGTTAGCATATAAACACGATGTATGATGTTAATTACCAGTTGTTGTTTTTTAAAAAAAGATATTTTAAAAGTTCTGAAATACGAGAGTTGTGGTCCCGGGTCGCTCAGGTCCGACGATGTACGGAGACAAAATCAAAATGGCGGCTGCAGCTAAAAATACGAACTGGCTCTGCTCAAATGTTGCGTTTACGCAACGAGGGAACCTCAGATATTTAACTACTGTAAGCTTGACCGCCGGTGTTCTGTGCAACTCCAAAATATTTAACCAAAGTTTAAAACATAACTTAAACAGAAAATGCTAAATTCTGTGGAAAATCTCTTATATTTCAAGTTGTTAGTTTGAATGATTTTGTTGTTTTGAAAGCTTGGGTCTTTTTTTTTGCTGTGACTCTCAAATTACACTACAGCCTGAAGGGGTAGAGTACCCAGAAATAGTCCCCAAGTTAGAGTACTACTTAAGCGTGTTTTTCACTGACGTAAAAGTAAAAAGTAGCCATCCAAGAAATTCTTCAAAGAGTAAAAAAGTGTTTCGTTTGAGCTCCGAGAAACTGGCTGTGACATCAGATTTAATATTTTACAATTATGTTTTCGAAGAGACAAAAATAAAAAGTTGTGTGAAAATTCTGATAAAACTGAAATAAAACCAATATTACGGACAAATAACGTGATTGTACGAACGCTCGGACAGATTAGCGTTGTGTAAAGACAATACTAAAGTTCAGTGGCAAAAACAAAGAAAAAAGAAAACAAAAAACAGCCCGCATATCCCGCCTCTTTTTCCATTCGCCGTCACTTCTTGCTGGGAAAATGCAACGGTTAAAGGAAAAGGAGCGGAGCAAAAAAAAACAAACAAAAAAAAAAAAAACCGGAACTTGCGTAGATTTTATTGTGGTGGGTTTGACAGCCGTTGGCTGGTTGAGTAGGGCTTGACAGTAGCTTGCTGTTGTATCGTATGTCAGTTCGAATAGTCAGAAAGTTACTCTAAGTTTGATAAGCAGCTTAAGTGACAGTACTAAAATTTACTAGACGACATTTTACTCCTAACCGTCCCTATGGCGTCTGTTCAGGTGGGTAAGTTGTAGCAGTAGCGTTAGCATTTCCCTAACATTGGGTTGGCTAACTTTATGCAGATAGAGCTAGTTGTTGCAGTTTCACGAACAGTAGCTGATAGAATGCCGTAATAAACTGCTTTATTCTTGTGCAGCCAATTAATTTGGTTCTTTTCCTGTTCCGGACTTTGTGTCGAGCAGGGTTTCGCGTCTGGGTTCTCTCTGGACCTCGGGCCACTGAAAGAACCTCTCGGATTTATTCGTGTCTTAGAATGGGTGAGTAAAACCACGACACAAGACTTGAGAGCTGAAGAATACTTTTAGAGTAAACACACATACTCCCCGTCCTATAGCTTTGTTTGACTACATGTTTAGAGTTCAAATTTAGCGCAGTTTATTTTCTAATGTGTGAGATGTGTCAACCTAAATGAGGTCACGCGTCTCGCCCATTTACAGTTGCTATGGTTTTATCACCGCAGCATTATGCGATGCTAAGATAGTATGGCTTTTCTTTTAAATCCCTAGCGCAACAGTAGGGTGATGGGCGTGTTGTCGACTGACACAGATCTCGAGATAGCGTTTTGTGAAACCGGGCATGATGAATGAATGCCTTCTGCTTGAGTGCATGTGTGTTTGCATGCTTAAGAGACTTGACGTCTGCTAAGACACAATAGCTCAGGTGTATTTTCTGGGTATTCGCCACTACTTAATTTAACTTTACAACCGATAGCACTTTGTGTGTTGAAGGTGTGGGCATCGGTGTCCTGTTGCTGATTAACATACTTTGGAGACAGAGGTGGGCAATAACTGGTTACGTTTACTCAGTGATTTGCTTGACATTCGCATTGTATCTAATTGTTGTATCTAATTGTATCTAATTGATGCTAATTATGACATTATGTACATCGGAGGAGTCTGAAAATAAAATAAAAAGCAAACTGTGTATCACTAGAATTGTGATCAGGGCATGATTTTTGTTTTAACTGTGTTAATGGATTCTATTGTTTATAGTCAGCCAGTATTTCAATAAGTAATCATTATGTTGGTCATTTATTCAGGTCATCTCTTTTCTGATGAATTAACACAATATCAAACTCCTACTTACATTGCAGTAAAACATATCCATTGAACTGCTTATTTGCTTTATACCTCAGAGTACTATTCAAACTCAGATGTAATAAAAACACTATTCTGGAAAAAATGAGCCCTTTATAAACAAGAAAAGCAGGCCAATACATTGCCCGACGTCCAAACAACCAAATCTGAATAATGTATCATGAGAAACAAAGCTAAGTTGGGTTCTGTGTCTGGCCAGACTCTTAATTTAATAATCAGTTTTTTATTAGTTTTGTATATTCACAAATTAAACTGTAAAATTTCCTCTAGAAAAAGAAACAAAACAACAAGCCTGGACTTTTATACAAGAGTTGAACATTTAGATGGGCCTTAATAACATAATCACTTCCAGTATGGAGTCTTCTTTTCCACCTTCTTCTTCTTTTCGTTTTCTTCTGACAGAATCCTTTTCGCAGATTTGAGGGGAAAAAAATAATCATACAAAATTTGTTGTGACGATAACAAATTTTGCTGGGCGATAAATTGTTCCAGAAGTTACTTCGATAAGAAATTCATAATATTTATATGATAATCTTGTTGTTTTGGGACCATTTTCAAGTATTGTAATAGTAATAATGGCATAATAATGCAAGAACATTCTCAAAGATCAATACATTTTAAATTCCAATGAACATTTATCTCTGGAACCGGAAGACATTTTAAATATCCAAAATAAATAAATAAAATATCAGATAAAATGAATTTTGAAGTTGTCATCAAAAATCTTCAAATAAAAAAAGGGTTAGTTGAGACCAAAGCACCAAACTTGAGACTTTTATCATCTAGTTTTTGGTAGAAAGAGAGGAAAAAAAGAGAAACAATAAATCATACTAATGGAAATTGAGTTTGTTTTAATTTATCATGCGATTAATTGATTTATTGATGATTGTGACATGCTTAAGTATACATGCTAGGGGCGTGGTGTAGGGGATAGCGCAACCCACATTTGGAGGCCTTGAGTCCTCGACGCGGCCGTCGCGGGTTCGACTCCCGGACCCGGCGGCATTTGCCGCATGTCTTCCCCTCTCCTTACCCCATTCCTGTCAGCCTACTGTCAAAATAAGGGACACTAGAGCCCACAAAAAAGCCCCCTGGTGGGGGGAAAAGAAAAAAAAAAGTATACATGCTAACTGTTTTCTTTAGTTAGCATGTATTAACGCTTTGTTAGTGTT
Organism: Alfaro cultratus; assembly: GCA_903066825.1. NCBI lineage: Eukaryota > Metazoa > Chordata > Actinopteri > Cyprinodontiformes > Poeciliidae > Alfaro > Alfaro cultratus. The sequence goes on along the minus strand of CAEFZX010007189.1, from coordinate 15,427 downwards.
ACAATCTGTAGAGCTGGCAAAGGCCTTCAACGTATAAAACTATTAGTTGACAAAGTCACAATTTGGTGGTGATGACAGGACTACGTGGTTTTTCCGGACTTTCTTAAATTTGTCAGGTTCTAATCTGACAGGAAAAAGTAAACTTTTTCAATATATTAATATTCAGCATTTCTTCAACCCAGTCTGCCCAGTTAGGGGCCTCTGTTTTCAGTTGTTTCTTAGTAATTGCTCTTTTACTCTCCATTAAACATTAACATGTCTCCTGAACTTATTAATCTTTCATTTACTTTCCCAGCATATAAGAAGTCAAATATGAAGGCAAATTTCACCTTCAAGATGTAATTCATCAGACTCAGTTTTTCTGATCCTTTCAGTTATTTTCTGATTGTTTAACTCAGTAATACAATTTGGACAGGGGATAGGGGGTTCTGTTTGACTTCAGCTGCCCTAAACCCTGGACAAAGACGACAGACAAACGTTATCAATATAACCAATGGAACCCAAGTGTGGGGATAGTGACCACAGCTTCTCGCAAATTATTGAGACCATCTTTAAAAATGCTTAAAACTGCCCATTTTATTAGTTCAAACACCAAATATGCACTAATATGGTGAGTGGAAACCACCTTAGCACTACAGCAAAAATGAATATCTTGTCTCTGTTCTTGTGGGGTACAACCAATCAGTACCAAGGAAAATTAATGGTGCTCCTAGACTGCTTTGCAATATTTCAGAGAAGATCTACAAAAACATTTCTGCAAATTCTTAATTACATTTCACAGAAAAATCTGCGAATCGAAGGGGTTTCACTGGATCAGTTATTGATAGCTTACCCTCAGATCAAACTTGTCATATACAGAATTGATAATTGGCTAAACTATGTTGCTTTTGTTGTCATACATGCAAATTATTATTTATTAACCTTTTATTTGTTAATCTTTTAGCCAAGTAATGACCTGGTAGGTATTGTTCTTGACACCACAGGGGAGACGTTGCTAGTCACCTGTCAGCCTGCTTCCTGTCCCTTCATCAACCTTAGCGAAATGAGTTAAACTTTAACTTGATGAAAAGATTGATACGGTTAGCTTACCACCCAGCACTGAATAATCTCACAAAGAAACTGAAAGCAAAACAGAATGGAGACTTAATTAAGGTCAGGATCTGCCGTACTTGGCTAGAACGGAGAAATTTGCTCTTTTCCTGAACGCTTCGAGGACATTTCTGTGACCGGGACGTTTCATTCTTTACGAGAGCCGAAGTTGAAAAGTGTCAGACAGCCTTCACAGGTCCCTCCTACTAAGACTGAGTCATTTCTAAACTCCTGGTCCTTATCACTGTTCAGTCTGATCTTCACGCTTTCTTGGAAAGCGAAGGTTCATTTCCTGCACACCTCCAGTGAAAATGAAATGTGCGCAGTCTCTTTTCTGATTATAGCAGTTGTAATTAACTTTTATACGTTTTTCCACTGACATCGTCTACACAGTACCGTAAGCCTGGCAACGCCAGAGAACAGCAAAGGATAAAGACGGTTTGTCACAGCTAGATATGGATCAAAGGATGATAGAAAGTTTATTAATGTGATATTTGGAGCAAAGTTTGTGATTGAAAAGTTTGTCGTTTCTTGGCAAGAGAATGATTATTTTCATTTATTCCTCTTTCTATTTTTTATGCAGACAAGACAAAGAGCATGACTTCCACTGCACCACTTTTCTTTTTGTGGTTTTTCAGAATGACTGATTGAATTAATGTAGTCCATTGATGTCAATAGACATTTTTTTATAAAGTAGCTGCCTGAAATGACCTTTGCTGTGACTTGATGCTGTTTACTTAAACAAAAGAAAACTAAATCTAGGAATGTGGTTCTACTACTAGGAAAGTGAAAATGTCTAAAGAACACTACAATAAACTTTTTTCCTTTTATTATATTTTCATAGTGAGTAGGATCACAAACAGCCAGTGAAAGTGCTCTCTCACGGAAAGCGTTTTTCAAGAAAGAGTGACACAGATCTTGTTGTTCCTGAGATAAGACATTCTTCCCAGGCCAAGAAACCGGAAGTGTGTCTCTCTTTGATTTTTGCAGAAAAGATAAGAAGAAAAAAAGCGTAAACTGTGTTTGCTTCATTAAACTATTATGTATTTACCTTAAGCAAGTAAAAACACAAATGTCACTGTAAAATACTTTTTTTCATGTCTATTTAGAAAAAAAAAAGGGTGCGTTTACTGCTGCACTATACCGCCATTGCAGTGTCATGTGTGCACTAATTGTTTGCTAATATTTTCCCAAGTGTTATGAATCTGCATTTTTCATACGAATTAGAGTTTAGCCCTAGCCCAACCCCACCCAAAATTCATCCAGGTTGGGCCAAAATTCTAAGCTTGATGGACGGGTCGAGCTTCTGTGGCACATTTTTAATAAGCCTACAGTAATACAGCACAGAGAAAAGTAAACAACAATGCACAATATTAAGTTGTTGATCTACTTATTCTGGTCCAAATGGAGGAGCAGGTAGTTTACCTTGTTGAGGAAAAAAAAGTGTAAAATTACATAATATTTTATTGATAAAGACTACACCGAGAAATGCACATCTGCACCTCCGACATGGAATGCCCATAGCATTGTTTCTGTAAAAGACGACGTCAGTGACATTCCTCCTCAGCTATCACTGAGAAAGGTTCTTTCAGAAATGTAGAGAATAACCATATGCCACACTATATGTCAAAACAAGACCTATAAAGTTAATTTTGTTTTTAGGCTAACACCAAATTTTACAGATGCTGTGCTCATATTTGTGTCAAGGTTGCTGACAGAGAATTCTTTGCTCATTGTTGTATATTTAAATGTGTTTTATTGTCTTGCCGGTGCTAACTCTTGTTCCTGTAAGAGCTCTTCACTCAATGAATATGATTTCTATTGGTTCAAAGCGTTTTAATGATCTTTACTCATTTTAGTTGCTTTGAGTTTCCAAAGTAAAACGTTGAAGCAGATTTTTGGCCTTTGTCACCTTAATTTCTCAGGTTAGGTTTGCTGCATGTCAGCTTCCGTTGACCAAGTCTTTAGGGTTAAGAGTGTTTGAATGTACAGTTTTAAAACACATTTTGGACATCTTCAGATCATGTGTCCATACTGCCAGATAGTCACTATCTGTGCTACAGCCTTCAAACATGGACATTAGCCAGTAGCAGGAGTGTTTATCCCGTCAGGCATCCAGTGCTCTGGTTATTTTTGCTTTCTGTTGCCACATCCCCATGATGTGATCTTTATAAATATAGGTTGTTGTATGAAATACTATAGAACTTGCCTTACAGCCTCGTGACTGGCTGCTCTGTCCTATTTATGCTGCCACTCCCTGACCAGGAAATGGAGTCTGGAATGTGTTAGACTTTGGAAGCCTGAAAGTGGACACAAGGGTTATGCAAAGGGGAATCCCCTCTGCATAACCGCGATAGAGGCTGCAAGGTGGGCCAAACACCGGCTGAGATGAAAGCTGGAAATGTTATGGAGATAAATATAAATCTTACAAATGTATGCACCATTTATATTAGGTACCATCTATTATATTATTTTATTTGAGACTTTGTTTGCCTAAGTTGTCCAAGTGAAGTTGGAACATATCCATGGAATTTCAGATGTTGGCTTTGGTAGGTGTAGCTAAACAAACGATATTATTCTCTAGGAGAAAGTGGAGATAACAAAATAATATCCTTATTGGAAGGTTTTCACTGGAGGAATGGTATCAGATCATAAACTGTTGCTCACTATGAATGTGCACATTCCAGTATCACAGTTAATGAAACATAAGGTTAAGTTCTTGACATTACAACAGTCAAACCCTTATAAATGTTCCTAGTGCAAGTCCTGTTTCTAGTGCAAATATCTTAGTGCATTTGAAAAATGGCAAAACTAACTTACAAGTAAGCTTGTTTTAAGTCAGTAATTCCTTAATATTGACTAAAACATACTAGCTCCATTGTGAGATAAATTTACTTATAACAAGACAATTTCCCATGTTATATGTGAAATAATCTGCCAATGGAGTTAGTACTTTTTTCATCAGTGTCAAGGTTTATTTAAAACAAGCTTCTAACAAGCTCAGAAGTTACTTTTGAATTAGTTTTGGTTTTGACAAGGAGACGCTACACTGTAATAGCTCTGCTGTTTAAGCTCAGACTGGCTTCACACTGTACTGTAGAATCAGTTTTTGTCACAGGTTAAAGGAAGTGCTCTTGCTTAGCCCCATTCTTTCTCCTCTTCCTGCTTGTGTCCGTCTGTGTCAGCATTCTCAGCAATATCAGCCCTCACCCCCCGAACAACCCCACCCTGTTCTGCTGGCTTTTGTTTTTCCCCTTTTCAGAGTTGTCCCACCTCCCACGAATCAGATGCAAGTTCAGTCCAATTTCTTAATGTCATTTTGATCCGGTATGAAAAATGAACACATTTTAAAATGCTGTTTCTCAAAGGCTTTCTGAGTTAAAGATTGTGATTCAATCCTGCATCCTGAGGATGAGTAGGGTTAGCTGGGGTGAGTGTAGAGGATCTCCCACAGACTTTTTGACAATAAATATCTTTTTTGGTATAAAAAATAAGATGACTTTGAATTGTTGTCTTGTGATTTAAAAACTACAGTCCTTTGCAGGAACAGCCCTCGCAGTTTCATAGCCTCTCCGTAGTTCTGTATTTATTAAATAGAAGTAGAGCGCATTGACTGCTAATGTAGGATTTATTTTTTTTTCCCCTCATGAAAAGGGCTGGTCCATGCTGCCCTATATGAATGTCAAATGCAGATAAATTTGGATAAACACTGTATCTGTATTTATTGTAAAATATTGTAAAAGCCCCCATTTTGACTCAAATAAAACTGTGACCATCATACTAGATGGTGATTCCGATCCAGTCTGGGTTTGTGTTGCTGTTGGCTTGATTAAATAAAATGTGTGGAAGAAGGATGTGACAGCATCAGGGTGATTATTCTCCCTGGAAGCTCGAACACAAGATTGGAAGAAAAAAAAAAGTGTTTTATTGATCAAATAAGAGAAGCATCATGAGATCCGTCCGATATGAAAACTCTTAAAGGCCGTTGCAACAGTTAAACATTGTTCTTTGTGTCACATGAAGTTTGATTTCTTTTTAAACAGAAGATTTGAAGGTGTTTTTTTTTTTCTTCTTCTTTTCTAGGTTTTTGCTATCTTTGCTTTTGCCACCACTGGAGGTTACTCTGGAAAAACCACCATAAAGGTCACTTGTACACCACCATTAAGTTCACCTGATGTCACAGCTGTGTTCGGCTACCCGTTCAGGTATTGGAGAGAACTAGTGTTTCCTATAATAATCATCTATGCTACAGCATTTTGCAAATGATCACACCACTACCAGCACTAACACATGCTAAACTAAAAATTCACATTCTTGCTGGATCTAAAGTTGTCTAATTTTCTAATCAAAGTAAGCAGGTTTAATGTCAGTCTGTCTCCTGCTATGTTTCAACTGCTGTTTGGGGTTTTGACATTATTAAAAAATTAATATTGCAAAACAGTTCAATGTTTTCACATCATAGAGTGAAAGTCATACATCACATTGATTCATTACAAGTGGAGTTAAATATTTCTGTCCTTTATTTCTTGTCATTTTGATGATTGTGGCTTATAGATGACCCAAAATCGAGGGTCTCGGAAAACAGGAATATCAAGAAAAATTTAAGGATTGGAAGCTCATGGTGAAACTCATGGATTGGGAACTCATGGTGTCACATCCCAATCAGCTACAAATTCAGGGTGTCACATCCCAATCAGCTACAAACTCATGGTGTCACATCCCAATCAGCTACAAATTCAGGGAGTCACATCCCAATCACCTACAAACTCAGGGTGTCACATCCCAATCAGGTACAAATTCAGGGAGTCACATCCCAATCACCTACAAACTCAGGGTGTCACATCCCAATCAGCTACAAACTCAGGGAGTCACATCCCAATCACCTACAAACTCAGGGTGTCACATCCCAATCAGGTACAAATTCAGGGAGTCACATCCCAATCACCTACAAACTCAGGGTGTCACATCCCAATCAGCTACAAACTCAGGGTGTCACATCCCAATCAGCTACAAACTCAGGGTGTCACATCCCAATCAGGCTCAGGAATACCTGAAAGGATTCCTGAGTCTCTAAATGGTCTCAGTCTGGGTCAGGACTAACTGTACAAATGTCCAGAAGACGGCCATTAACACCTACACAAGGAGGGGAAATCACAAAAGGTCGATGATAGAGAAGCTGATTCTTCACACAGTTCTGAATTCAAGCATTATCATAGAAAGTTGAGTGGAAAATTGGCTTCCATTAAGCCATGCATATCAAATTTTATAAATAAGGAAAGGCTTAAAATATTACACTTTGTGTAATGAATAAATATTATATATGAGTATCAGCTTTTGAAACTATTGAATCTTTTCACAATATTCCAATTTTTGGAGCTGTACCTCTTAAAAATTAAACAGAAAACACCTTCATTAGTTTCAGTGTCACACAGATTATGTTTCATTTTGGAAAATGACACAAAATGCTAACTATCTAATTACACTGAAACAAATAAGTTGCCAGGGATTTGTAAAACAAGCATTTCTTTTCTTTGAGGCAGTAACAATGTGGCCAGGCCAGCTTAATCACATTTGGTGATAGTAAATAAAATGGTGCTATTATGAAATTAATGTGTTTCTTTTAATTTGTCTGGATGAATCACAATGAAAAGGTTCTAAAAGAGTTGTTTCTGCACCCATCTAGGGTCTGCTAGGAAAGAGCATTTAATTACAATTAAAGATGAGATCAGGACCACCAGGGCAGGAGCACTAACAACTTGTAAAATCAAAGATAACCTACAGTTTATAAGAAAATGACAATGTAAATGCCACTTTTGAGGCATTTCTAAAGAGCAAACATCAAGTAATTCTTAACACGGCGGAGGTTTACTTAGGCTGCTTCCATTATTTCATTTTTCCCAGAGAAATGAAATGATTCCACAAAGGCCAAAACAGCCGGGGTCAAAATGAATTATACTGCTGAGGACCACAAACCACTGTTATGTGCTTTAACTTTGTGATCCTTGAACACTGACACCTTCAAGTCAGAGTCAAGTATGCTAAGGACAGCCTGTAGACAGTGTGGTGGAAGCATATCCTCTGCTCGGATGAGTCGAAACGAGAGCTCTTTGCCCGTAGACATTGCTTCTGATTGCAGAAAGAATAGAGAGGAGTAGAACCCAAACCACATTGTCCCATCAATAAAACATGGAGGTTTGAGTGAGTCTGGAACTGGGAATCTTATTGTGGTGGAAGGAATCATGAAAAAAGGGCATAAGAAGATTCTGAAAGACAACCTAAAGCACTCAGTATGTTATGGGTCTGGGCTATCACTTTGTTTTCCATCATGGCAGTGACCCAAAACATACATCGCTACTGCTGAGGAGCTACCTCCTCATGAGGAACATAAACTGATCGGCAGTGATCGGCCCTCATGGGATCGGAATCGGCAGCAAAAAAATATGATCGGAGCATCCCTAATCTGATGATGTAATTTTTAAATATTAAATAATTTATGTTTTAACCAGTTACTCAGAATTTGAGTAGCCTTTATAGCAATACTTGTTTTACTTTTGCTTGAGTAATTTCTTGGATGGCTACTTTTTTAACTTTTTTAACTTGAGTAAAAATGTATTGAAGTAGAATAATTTGTACTTGAGTACAATGTTTGGGTACTCTGATCTAGTACAGGCTGCCTGAATGCATTCACTTCTTTAAATACAAGCAAACTTGTTGTTCTTGGCTGTATAAATGGTCTGGTGGAATTTTTATAAAATTCTTTCAAAGTACACATAATTGTTTCTCTCTTGTTGCTCTCCATGGAAAGTCCACTAACAGAGGTAAGAACATAAAATCCACCATTAAAACAACTTCAGTCACAGCAGCAGGTTAAGGAATTCTGTCTTTCTTTTTTGCCATCAGATTGGGAGCGCATCCATTTGATATTACTTCTTGTAACGGCACTCAAAGCACCAGCTACCTCCAGGGTGACTTCTCCTCCTCTGCTGAGTTCTATGTCTGCGTTGGTGTGTTTGGGTTCCTTTACTGCACCGCCACTCTGATCCTCTACTTGGGCTACCAGAGTGTCTACCGTCAGACCAGCCGCGGCCCCATCATTGTAAGGACACATCCTGGTCTCACCAGTCATGAACCGCTCCCATGACTGCTGAATTTTACTTTCTGTCCATATCAACATTCTCTGATGCAGACATTTTTACTAAACCATTTATTGTTGCTCTTAATGCATGTGACGCAGGGTTCCCTCCAATGTATTATAAGCCTGGCGGGCCACAAGGCTTTACTTGCCTGGTGGCAAGTCAGCATCACTTGTTTATTTTAAAACGGTTTTATATTACAATAACACTGCGTCATACTAGTTGACGCAGTGAACTGGGCACGGGGATGTGCTCACCAGTTTCGCTGTCCCTGAAACCTGACCATTGGCTTCACATGCTATTATTTACAAATATGATCCCTGCTCATGCATCTCTGAATTTTTGTAACTTTTAACATTTTGTAACTCAAAATCACAGTGGACAGCTGGTGGACTTCCCTGGCGCCCATCCCACCAGGCTTATAAGGATTTCTGTGATGCACATGAATCACAGCCTTTTTCAGTTTAAAACAGCTCAAATTAAAATAATTTGAGTTGAAACCAAATTCCATTTGAAAGGGAGGACTGGGTGGCAAATAGCACTTTGTTCTTGGAAAAAGCTACTGATCCAGGCCTTACTGAGAGGTACTTTGATTATGAGGAGTTATAAATCCAAGTTAGCATAAAGGCAGCACAACAGGCTGCTTTTTGATGTATATTTTAGTTGATTTTCATCACATATTTAGATAAGTAAGCTATATTAATGCCCATGCTGTATAAACAAATTATTTTCTTTATTCTGAATAGAAGTTGAAATTACTTTTTTGCAAATGAGTCGACAGTGTCTCATTTACCTACCCTGATTGCACACTGCTTTGTGTATGCTTATGTGTATGCAACACATGCTGAGTTTGACTTGTTCTTTCTGCAAGGACCTGGTGGTGACTGTGCTCTTTGCCTTCCTGTGGCTCGTGTCCTCCTCAGCTTGGGGCAAAGGCCTGACTGATGTCAAGTGGGCCACCAACCCCGACAACATAGCATTGACATGTAAAAATTGTGAAGCCGGAGAGTTTCCGTCCATGGGTCGCCTGAATGCTTCAGTGGTAAGTTTTGATGAAGTTAGGTAGTGCAGGATCCTTTAACTTCTATCACTCAGTTTTCTTAACAAGTAGAAGTTGGAAACCCTGGTAGTTCTGGTAGGCATTCAGTTACTGCAGTACGACAGACACAGGAGAATTGATGTTAGAACTTTAAACCCAAGATTGAACCGAGTCATCTAGTTGCTTGTATCCCAAGCACTCCTTCAGTCAAGTTGATCTTTAGGTTTGCTGGGTCTTTCACTGAAGTCATTGTGAGAACCGTTCTACCCCAGAACACAGCCCTGGTGGGAAGACATAACTCAAAACATGTTCAGTTGGGAGCATAACCACAAACATTTAGAGGTTAAGATTCATTGGTGTAAAAACTGCTTCATAATACGTATAGATCTCTGCTGCCAAGCTGAATACAGAACTGCGGTAGTGGCATTCATTTAAACTCTGGCAGTTGCTCTGTGCTGCCCATCCGACTCAGTTGTGATTAGATGTTCCAATCACATCTGTTCACACTGTTGATCTGTGAATGCCCTTCCTTCCAATGGGTGTGACCAGTTTCTCTAGCATCATAAACGTATTAATGTTGTGAAGATAAAAAATGGCTTCTGTGTCCCTCCCTGTATTTCCTGGAAGCTCCAGTAAGATATTGAGGAGATATTTAGAGATTCTATAGTGAGATTTTCTGGAGATACAGATTAAAATTAGAGACAGTGGTTTAGATTAATACAGGAGGGCTGGGTATAGTTAAGAACCTCAGTATTAAATTTGATTTCAATTCTTGGGTCACAATTCGATTCAATATTGCTTTAAATAAGTGGTGTTCTGATGTCAATACCAGTCATAAAAGCATGTCGACACTCCAAACTGATACCACTGTACTTCACTAAGGTGCCACCCAAAGTCTAAACCACACTTCATACCAGGTTGTCGTGGTGATGCACCAATAATAAGAAAAGAAAAAAAAAAAACAGAAGAAGGGAAAAGTTTGATAGTGGGAGGAGGCAAAAATATCTGTAGTTTGGAGCAAAGGTTGCGCTTGACTTTTTTGTTGTCCGTCATTTGACCATCGCTGTAAAAAAAAAACAAAAAAAAACACAACTGTAATTTCCGGACTATAAGCCGCGGCTTTTGCCACACGGTTTCAACCCTGCGGCGTATACAACGATGCGGCTTATTTATGCTCTTTTTTTTTTTCTAACGGCCGCCAGTGGCACTTAAGCAGAAAAGGTAAGAGTGAGACAAGTGGAATATATGTTTCGAGGAAGACGCAAGTTTAATGTAACTTAACACGTCTCAGTGCTCAGGAGGAAGATGAAGAGGCTCTCAGTGACTTTTACCGGTATGGTTTTTTATAACCAGCCCATTTAGTGCTGTGCTATCATGTTGCTGCTGTGTTACTGCCGTGTCACAGGCACTGTTTGGAAAGAAAAGCTAAGGTATATTTTTAAAACTTTGAAAACTTTCTGTGCATTTTTGAGCAGTCTGTATGTAGGCACATGCGGCTTATACACAGGTGCAGCTTATGTGTGTACAAAATAGTTTTTCCTTTAAAAATGTACTGGGTGCGGCTTATAATCAGGTGCGCTCTATAGTCCGGAAATTACAGTAATCCTGTCATCTATTTTTAACCATCAATTTGAAAATGATGACATTTAGTTTTTATTCTTAATGCTTATTTTTTGTGCAGCACATTGTGCTTGTTAGTGTGATGAACAGTTGTACTTTAATTTATTTCCTTACTCAACAAGGTAAGCCATGTACTCTATTTAAATTATAATAAGTACATTAACACAACTTGATCGTCCATCCTCTTTTGGTTTCCTCTGTGTATGTTCTTCAGGCTTATTCAAAGCGCCACAGAAGCCCGACCCACCATCAGGCAAATGGTTTTGGCCCGAATTTCGGGTCAGGCTACAGATCTAAATTCTAGTGAGAAATGCATCGTTTAACGAGTAATTTGTTAAAGCAATGCTCCATTTATGATTTGTTAAAACAGTCGGAGTAATAGTAGACGTAAAAAGAAGAGAAATCCTGTTCTAAATAAAATTTGTTTTCAAAAGTTATCGTGTGAATTACCAACTTATTCACTTTGTATCGCAAGTATAGCAAGTACTTAAACTGAAGTACTGGCACTCAGTCTAGAAACCCCAAGATTAAATACTTCCATATTGATTTAGTAATAAGTAGTACACAAATAATTAATTGGATTACCTATAAATAGTTGCTTTTTTAAATTATTTTTTCCAACCCATATGAACAGCCATGGTGATATGCATCACTTGAGCAGTGTATATATATTCACATTTTTGAGCAGTAAAATATCTGAAGATAAAACAGTAACACAATAACGGCTGTGCTCGATATGGGGTACTTTATTAAAATTGAAGTAAAGTGTGTGTACATGCAAATAATTCTCCTTTTCTTGTGGAAACTGAGATGATTAACGTAATTTTCAAATCATTTTTAAGCATATTTGAGCAATACTGCCATTCTGACCTGCACACTTCACCAGTAGGTGGTAGTAATACACACTAATTAGCTTGCCAATAAACTAAAAAAGAAGACAATTATAGCAACTTCACATCCACCTGTTTACATCATAAACCTAGTATAAATATTACAAGATAAGCACAAGCTTATCAATTTGTATTTTCTCTGTGTAATACCAAAGAATTTGTGTTAGTTATGAATACTTGATGTAAAGAAACAAATCAAACAAATTTGGTTTTAAATGACAAACTAATTATTAAACTCATTTGTTATGTTTTCTAGATTTTTGGCTTTCTCAACTTGATCCTGTGGACAGGAAACTGCTGGTTTATTTACAAGGAGACCAGTTTCCACAAAGACCCCAGCCAAGCAGCCACGATGGAGGAAGGCGGCGCCCCAGGGCCGTAACCCCGTCCTCAGCAGCCTTAAGCTCCGGCCGGCTCTCATGTTAGCCTGCTGAAATGGAGACAAAGGAAGGCCGACCGCCATTTTTTTTCTGTTCAGCACCACCACATAGCTTAAGGTTTGATTTCTCTCCAAACAGCTCTTGATGTCAAGTCGTTAAAAACACTAAGTGCAGATCCAAACTTTAAATGCTTTCACACTGTATAACCTGGAACTTCCAGTTGGTTCGATTTGGTTGAAATATGCAACTTTATGGATTTCGGTGAAGCTGACAAAACCAGACAACCAATGCTCTAAACTGCTGAGACACACTAAAAAATGTTTATTTTTTTGTTTTGTTTTTTTTAGAACATCAGCTGTATGTTTTACACCAAAGTTCTTTTTTTTTTATTATTATTTCAGCCTAGAAAGCAAACCTTTCTAAAGTGTCTTTGGAACAATTTTGTGTTTTTATTGTTTGTTTTCTGTTGAACTCCAGATCCAGGCAGGCTGGACTGGTTTCCATGAGCTCACAGTGGAGGTGAAGCATCAGGGCAAACTGGGTTTATTTCCTGTAATGTAATGTTGAACCTGCTCAGTAACACTAAGAGTCATCTTCATTTGAACCAAAATGTGCCTTACTGTGATATTATTTATATGCAGTTCATGTGAATTTTTGTCAACACTAATCGGTTTGCTGCATTTTTTTTAAGTTTGCTTTCTATTTTCTCTGAAGAAAAGTTCAGTAGGCAGCTTCTCTGTGACTACTTTTATTTCCTTCTCCTCTTTTCTTTTTTCTTTTAGTCCAGTTTAAATCCTCGGCTAGGTATGTTTAGTCTAATTGTCAGATTTAAAATCCCAAACATGCTTGACAGGCAAAGGTCAGTCTCTCTTTAAGTGGCCAGCTATGGACTGTAAAATGTTTGCAACCAGACAGGCAAAGCCATCGATAATGTTTTGGTTTCTGATTCTTGACAGAATAATTTCTTGAATTGTACCAGGAATGAATGTACCTGTGCGGAGGGAATAATGGTTGACATGTTTTAAACACTACCAAGGGCAGTATGTCATATAGAAAATGATTAAACCCTCAGCACCAGTTTTAAAGATTTACTCAGACATAATGATGTATTGTATGTTCGTCTATTGGATTATTGACAATGAAACGTGATGTTTTTATGCCTCATTTGTGCAGAAGGAAGCACTTGTTTTTCTGTATTGACACAATAAATACGAGAGCTGCGCAACTGGAACTTCTCCTTTTTTTTCTCTACATGAACTGGTTTGATTTGGAAGATCAGAGCTGCACATGTGAACAGTATGCAAGTATATAAAGTCAGCATCACAGGGCCTGAGTCAGGAGCAAAGTTACCATTACAGGCAGCGACTGAAGCGTCCGACACTTGGTTAAAAAAGTAGCTGTGGATAATTAGAAAGTATTACTGGGATATAGCAACACTTTTCAACCAATAAGGTGTTTGGTTCACAGGAGCATTTTATTTGGATCATTTTTTTTCATCTAGAAGGTTATACTGTATATAAACTGCAGGTTCTGCTCAGAACCAGTTAATACATTCACTTGAGTAAGTTGTTTGAAAAAAAGAAGTACTTTTAGGATTATGTTTTACTGCACTGTACTTTTACCTTTATTTGATTGTGAAGTATTGCTACTCTTCCTCTACCTACTGTGAGTAACTCCACTGAATGAAGAACAAGTTTGTTTTAACCTAAATTTACCACACACAGACACACCCATGCAGTTTTTGTTAAAGTTTCTGAAGTTTTGCTTTGAAGGAAATTGACTTGGCGAAATGTTTCTTTGGATTGATTTTGTCTTATTGATATTTTGAGTTGCCTTGTTACCAAATAATCTTTTCACTCTTGAGTAATTTCTTGGACTGCTACTTTTTACTTTTACTCAAGTACAAATATGTTGTTGAAGTAGTACTACTCTTACTAGAGTCCAACTCAAAATCAGTGTGAAAATGTTCTAGACTGGAGAGATGAGGTACACTCATTTTTATTGCATTTGAACCTTTTTGACATTATTCTAGCAATTCTTTTGGTCAAAATTTAGTATTTTTTAGTATTCTTCTATAGCTTCTGGGTCATGTGACCATCCATTTTCTAACACCCTTGTCCCTAGTGGGGTCAGGAGGGCTGCTGGTGTCTATCTCCAGGACACACAACCATGCACACACACCCATAACTAGGGAGAATTTAGAGAGACCAATTAACCTGACAGTCATGTTTTGTGGGCGGAAGTCGGAGTACCCGGAGAAAACCCACGCATGCACAGGGAGAACATGCAAACTCCGTGCAGAAAGACCCCAGGCTGGGAATCGAACCCAGGACCTTCTTGCTGCAAGACAACAGTGCTACCAACTGCACCACTGTGCAGCCCGGTCATGTGACCCATTTACACTAAATCAGTGTCATCGGTTCAACCAAAAGAAGCCGTCCGGCTCCAGCAGCAATCAGTCAGAAGTCTGGGCTTGGAGAACTTTTCTGTTTGGAGTTTAGAGGAAAATCTTTCCGAATTGATGAAGTGTTGCTCTTTGTACACCGACATTGTACACCAACAAAAAAAAGCCCGGTTAGGGCGAGGCCTGCCGAGAACAGATCGGTGGCAGTGACGCAAGAGGTGGACCCCTAGAGGGAGATCCGGCACCATGGCGAGTCCAGGGGCCCGCAACAGCTCAGGAAGCGGATCAATGGAGGAGGGTGAAGTCGGTGCAGGGGGCGTCGAAGGAGGAGCTCAGGCCTCGGTGGGCAGCGTGAAGGCTGCAGAGGGCCGGCAGAGGAATCAGGAGGGCCGGCAGAGGGATCCAAGGAGCCACAAGGAGGAGGCGATGAAGAGCCACTGGGAGGCGAAGAGGAGCCATGACCATGGGTATAGCGGCGGCTGTAGGCGGGCTGGCAGAGGAGGAGTCTGCAGCAGCGGCGAGGGGAGAAGAGTCTGCTGCGGTGGCGACTGGAGGTGTGACGGGTGCTGGAGACATGACTGGAGCTGAGGCTGGAGGTGGTGCTGGTCCCAGAGACGACAGAGAGGCTGGAGCTGGGGTGGTGGAGCAGAAGAATGGAACATCCGGTTGAGGAGGCAAAGGGTGGAACTAGTTGTTCCACCTCCTCTCTGTATTTGGATTCATCACTGTTCTTGATGCCTCCCACTACTGCTGTGTCGTCGGCAAACTTCACTATATGGCAGCTGGGGTGTGTTGCCGAGCAGCCATATGTCAGCAGAGAGAAGATCATGTCACTTCGTGCAGAGCAAGAAAACACTGAGCTGAAACATGAG
>CAEFZX010007182.1:0-28400 GCA_903066825.1 Alfaro cultratus | reverse complement strand
CTGTCCAGGGTGTACACCGCCTGTCTCCCGGAACGTTAGCTGAAGAAATGCACTAGCACCCCTCCCGACCCCACAAGGGACAAGGATGGATGGACTTTTCTTTTGACAAAACTTGTTGTTTCTGTGTAGGACATCATCTTGGAAGCAAATGCTTACTTTAATGAACAAATGATAAAAATATTTATTAAAAAAAATTATTTTAAAAACACAAACTTGGTTCAGAATACTAAAGAATTAAACTGACAGTAACAAATAAACTCCAGTATAGTAGCTAAATACCAAATAAACACTTTTAGTCTATATTGCTCTTATCTTAAACATAGATGAAATATTCATGAAGATAACATAAGCAGTTCAGCAACAGCCATAAAGCAATTTATTGGACAAGACTGCCTTGAGCTTATATAGCAAGATCCTCCAAACTGCAGGACACAAAGGGGTTTCTTCAGTGGCTGTAAAATTGGGAGATTCAACCTTTATTTATTAATCCATTTATTGTTTTGTTTTTTCTTTTATTTTGTGTTCTGCTCAGTTTTTATCTCCCTTCAAAAAAATCTTTTAAAGATTTTTATTTATTTTTTTCATTTGAGCTTTCTTGAACATATAGTAGGTGCAAAATCATATAAAATTGTCAGCTGGTCAATTCTACAAGTAACCAACATGAAAGAGCTCCATGAATGCTCATTTTATTAATGTATTCACAACCAATATAATGCTGCTGAACTGTATCAGTCACTATATGAAATTATGAGCTTTTAAATTACTGGAAATGCTTCATGGAAATCCCATTTTTCCATTCAGTTCAGCTAACAGCTCTGCCCAATGTCATTTGGTCCAGACATCAAATTGAAAATTAGTGTTTGGCAGATTAGTCAGTCGAAATAAAAAAAACAAAAACGCATTCATATTCTCTTCATGCCATTTATTACACAAAATCTAGAATGGTGCTAACCCTTCAAAGATTAATTCTTTGGAGTAAAAGACCAAAGCATATCAATGTGCATTAATTCAGCTGACATTTTGTTTTATTCTGTCATGTCCTACACTCATTCAGTGAGTGAATGAGTGTAGTGAATGTGATACAAGCAGGATCAGAAGGCATAAATGATGCTTAAGAAAACATGTCTGCAAAACATTCAAATTGAATGGTAAACTGATCTGCCTTTAACTTTTTTGTCAGAGTACGTGTACTTGCAACGCTGATTTGTCAGTTGCTGACAAGGGCCCTGGAATGATTGGTCAAGGATTGCTGTATGTCAGCATTGGGGCGGAACCAGCGTCATGTCAATTAAGCACAGTAACACCATGGCCACTGAATCAACTTTTTAGTACCTTTGTGAGTGTATCACGTCTTTTTGGAAAATGAAATTAGCATCTATATGAAGTGTGTCAGCAGAAGGAAGCAGTGCTCTAAAAAGGTATTTTGGACTGTAGACTTAAGACAAACCAGTGGACAAACACCTTCATATGACATGTTGACCCAAATCATCCTCCCCAGACTGTTGTGCCTTTCCTTAGCACATTTCCTCCTTCTACTCAATTTTCTACGAGCACCCTTAAACACAGGATTGTATTTACAGCCAGCTTCTTTAGCAAATATGTTTTTTAGTTAATGATTTCACTTTCAAAATGATAATTTTTTGTTGTTGTTTTTTTTTTTTTTTTACATTCTTCACAATATTTAATTTATTTAGCTGTACCAGGATTTGTAAGTGGCTCAGTCAAATAGCAGTTCAAAATTCTATGGTAACACTTGAAAATTAATCTTCATATATTCTCTAACCAATCCTCACTCGGCCTCAGACATTTTGAAAAACAAATTATTTGAAACTCTTGTTTAACAAAGGTGCTAGAGAAAAACCCCAAATGACCTGCAGCTGTTATTACAGCAAAAAAGTGTTTATATAGAGTATTGACTCCAGGGGATTGAATGCAATTATACACCATATTTTCAGAGATATATGTAAAGATCTAATTTGCATATGTATCTTCCATCCACTTCCCAGCTCTAGTGAAATTGTTTTGCTGGTCTGTCACATGATTCTTCTAAAATACAGTAAGATCTGAGGCTGAATGTGACAAAATCTGAAATATTTTAAGAATTAATACTTTTGTAAGTGACTTCAATACACTTTGAAAGTCTACATATACACTTCCATTGTGGGGGAAAAAGTTAATTAACAGACAATAGGATCCTTTCATGGAAAAGGCTACTCATAAATTAATTTTTCATAGACAGATTATAGCTTCACAGTAAATCACTGTGTGTCATTATGGACCACTCAAGAGACTTAAAACTTCTGGCAGATGAACCCTCAGAGGACAAACTGGCTCTAAATCTCATTATTCAAAACCAAATCTCTGGTTTTATTATATTGTGCTCTCTTTGGATAAGTCACACAAATGCCACTGTGTATGTAGCAAGAGAGTTTCATAATTATATGCTCATTCACAAAGCATGACTAATCCATTTTATGCCCTAAGATGAACTGCTGCTTATTTAGGGTTGAAGCAAAATGGCGACTGGAATCTAAAAAGTGTAACAGAAAGTTCCTCTGACAATCAAGAATGGCAGATATTAAGGTAGATTCACTAAAGTTGAACTTCACTTGCTGATGAATCATAGCGAATCAAGGCCAAAATAAAACTACAAAGTTGATGAGTATGAGAATTAAATTAAAATAATCTGTTCTGCATGGTGAGGAACACTGTATTTTCTGCATTAGTCAAAACATATTTTTGATGTAGCTGTTCAAAGCAAAATATGAAACAAAATCTATGAAAGCTGGTTGACATTGCCAATAAAATTCTTACTAAACTGACACTGCAGTTTATTAGACTTTTTTTTGTAGAGCTCTCTTGTTACAAATGATTTCCTTTTCAGACTTGAAGATGGTTTACTAAGGTTTACTAAGCACCACCAGGCTGCTTTTCTCAAGTTTTTGAAACTTGACATCTAATTTAACTATGTCTGCACCACTTCTGCATGGATTTTTATATTAAATGTAAAGATTTGCAATTAAAGTAATGAAATACAAATACAAAAGTTTATGATATCAAAATTGACTCTGAAATGTCATCAAATAAAATAAAGTTTACCCAGAAGTAGTAATGTTTGAATATGACACAGGCATTTTCCTTTACATAAAATGATCCCAAAGGCTATACAGACTTCTATTTTATTATCAATTTTGGTGTCCATGTCCGGGTTGAAGGCGAACTTCTGCAGCCTCAGAGTTTTTGTTGCTGGATTGCATTAGCTCCATCCTTTAACTTTCTGAAGCTTTCCTGTCTCTAAAGAAGCAAAACATCACCACTAGTGGATGTATGCCACATTTGTGTAGGGTACGGCTCATAGGTGTCTTGTCAGCATATTCTCCCACCTAAGTTTTGGCCTCTTCTCTGATCAATGCTACACTTGCCAAACCAGTCTGTTTATTTGCATGTCCATATCTTAGGAGGTTTACAGATATAAAATACTCTTTAATGACAAATTGAAGGCAATATGTAAATTGTTTATTAAAATTTGTGGTTTCAAAAAAGAAACCCTGGGCTTTCAATTTGTTGACAATGTTACATCATTATATCGAAAGCTGTGGCCACTAGATGGCAGTGTTGTGTGAGGAGTGTCAATTCCTTTTTATGTAAACGTGTATTCTTAGCTTCTATGTATGGAAACACTGAAGTTTAACCAACACCAAGTAATGTCATTGTAGCTTACTCTCATTTTATGATGCTAATTGAAACAGAGTCTTCCTCCTGCTGAACTCCATCAGAATGTTATTGCTTTCAAGGACTGGTGGTTCAAGGGTAAGCACAACAGATCGGTTTGGACTGATGGTGTCTGGCCATGTCTTGAATTACTCTCATGTGTAAGATTAAACAACAAAGAGTAAAGACACAGGTTGATGTAATTCGAGGCTAAACTTTGAAAGATATGACTTTCAATATAACAGAGCAAGTTTATTGAGTGCTGAAGTGGGATTTTGAAGAAATGGAAATCACTTTATGCACTTCTATCTCCCCACTCCTTTCCTGCAGCAGCAGCTGCCTGTTCACCTGCCTCAGCCAAAAACCCATTTATCGTATCAAGTTGTACAGAATTCAGCTGGCAGGCTTTTAACAAGAAAAAAAGGACTTGATAGCTCACCAATTCTGTTTTATACTTTCTATGATGTATATCAATCATCTTTATTCTTACAATTGTCTTTAAAAGCTTCTCTTCAATTTTTGATTTATCACACTTTTCTTGTATTATCTTATGAGCCAGTAAGTATAAGATCCTCAGGCTAATGATACTTTAAAGCACACAGTTGAAAAAGTTATTTTCTGTCAAAGTTCCTCAATGACGGAAAAAGATACCTAAAGAAATATGGGCAACATAGTCACAAACTTGTGAATAAGAAAATTAACATCAGTTACAACACTGTAAAGAATAGAGATCAGAACAGGACCTTCATGATCCAACGTTGAATAATTTAATTGGAGACTACTTACTGTCTTAAGAAAAAGGGTTTTCAATGATTGTGGCTCCAGTGATTTCAGTAAAAACAATTATTTCTTAATGTGATATTTTCATCACTGAGTAAACGTAGTCAAATACTGACTTTTTCTGACTGGATCATCGTTTGAATTTATAGATAGAAAGTATAGCTCCCCCTTTTATTGTATTTATATATCCTGAAGTGTGTATGAAAACACCATTTTATATTCATAGAACTGTAATAGTTGTAGATCTTAAAAATACCCCTTACCTGGATTTTTAAGTGGTTTTAGACCCTTGTTAAATGCTTTAAAAAAAAAAAAAAAGCATCAACACTTCTGTACACAAACCAGTGAACTGGACTTAGAGAGATTATGACCTGATTATGCAGTTAGATGAAAAACCATTAAGCTTCAACCTCTAAGGATACCCCTTTTCCTGTATTATTTCAACTTTTAATGATCTCATTTTATGTTTTCCACTGGTCCCCCATATTTTATTCATTTTGCCTGCAGCAAAATGACAGAGGCAAAGGCAGACAGAAACAACATAGACAGAGAATTAATGTTGAGTAGAAAAGGGACAGAGACAGATGAAATCCCATTTCACAAAATCTTTATAAAACAGCAAAGCTGAAGATGAGTGCTCATGAATGGAGAATCCCTCTGAAAGAATCTGTTCGGAGTCTGACTCACACCTCCCAGGTCATATGGAGTCTGTGTTTGTCGTCGTCACGTCACGTACCTTTGATAGATGGTAGGGGCAGAGAGGAGGGTAAGTGAAAACAGAGGAGAATAATACTCATTTGTATTCCGTTCATCCAAATGTGCAGTTTTTATGAAGAAGAGAATTTAAATAACCTCTCACTCTTTAAAAGAGCGCAGAGGAGCCACAGCTTCGACACTCAAGAAGAGGGTATGGCAAGTGTGATAAATAACACCACTTTAAAAAAATAGCTTCTTTAAAAAAATAGCTTCTGAACCAGCTGTAGTAGGACCTAAGCCAAAGAGACCAACACGAATACAATAAAAATAAAAATGCCCACTGCAGATCCATTTCATGAACAAGAGCTTAAAGGTTAATGATAAAACAATCGAGGAGTTAGAAATTAAATAGTGCCTTCAACTGCCTGTCTTATTTGCTGGAATAATAATAATTTAAAGAACAATCCTTAATTAAAAGGACACAAGGAAATTTGCTCTGCCTAACAGAGTGTATAAAAATGGCAGAAATGTCACTTTTGAAGTGCACTTCACAAAAAATTTAACAAATGAAACTTGTCTGTTTTAGATCAGTGAGGATTATCAAAATTAAAAAGTGATAATGTCGCAGGGTTTGTAGTTGTGAAGTGGGATTTGTGCTTTGAGCGATTCAGAGTTTTTCACAGTCTCTTTTGTTCTCCAAAGGTTGACTTTTGTGGTTCCCAAAAAGTTGCTTGAAGTTTGGTGCAATTTTCTGAAGAAAACTGGTGTGATGGAGTCCGGTTTATAGGTCGCCTTGTTTGCTCCTTTTCACCTCCGCCCATATATTTTCTGAGGGATCATGGCTGTGTGGTGACTATTCCAAAACACACATTGCAAGTGTTTTAGCTTAGATTCAGTAATCGTTTTCAAGGCCCATTTTCACCTAAAATTTAATTTGCTGGCTAATGTCTTGAAATATTGCTTTAATATTTCCACATAATATTTGTTTCTACTGATGCCAGCTATTTTGTGAAGCACAAAACTCCCTTTTGCAACAAAATATTTACATAACTTGTTCGTGCCACAGCCAACTGTAATGTGATCGTAATGGGTGAATACTTCAGCTACATTTCATCAGACTAAAGGATATTTCTCCAAAAATTAAGGTCTTCATCCCTTTGTCCATTAACAAACTTTAATCTGGCTCTTTATGTTGCTCATGTATAATTGGAGCAAATATTAACTGTAAAGACATGGATTTATTGTGTTTTGACACAACATCGAATGCAGTCTGTAACTTTTGGTTGATTAAAATGTTGCGGCCTTTAATGATAATAGAATGTAAAAGTGAGTTTCCAGAACAAGAACTGCACATGGAGCTCATCTTTAGCACAGAGAAGAGTTTTGGGATATTTTCTACAGCTGAAACAAAAAGAAAAATAACTTGCTTTGCTGGAGGGCTAAACATCAAATCTCCATGTGCACAGGGTAAGAACTGAAGTAGGATAGCATTAAAGGCAGAGAGGCCATTAGCTGACTTCAGGATAAGTCTGCTTTGTTGAGTGACAAGGTCTTGAAACACATTCACAATTCAGTTTACCTGAAAGAGTCAGAGAGTTGCCAACAGAATTTCAATAAAGCAGATGAAGGGGAAGAGATTAACTTTCCTTACAAATGTTTAAACTTTGAATGAAGTAAACTTTCTCTAGAATAAATATATTAACTTAAAATAAACAAAGACACATTCATGCTTCACTTCAATTTACCCATATAATTGTAAGACAAAAACAGACTGAGAAAAAAAATCTCCCTGGCACATATACTGAGCTCTAAAGCATCACCCTCCAGTATTGCCTTAAGCAAATATTAGCAACGATGGAGCAATGGAGAATCATTGAGGTCTATTGTTGCATCAATAGGCTTCAACAACGTCTTCAAATAATGTTGAAAGAAGGAATCTATTCTTTATTATCTCAACAGCAAGAGCCAATGATCATCAATATTTTATTGTTTTTGGAAATTCAACGAGTAATTTTTTATGTTCCACCTTGAAGTAGGCATCTGTCCCACACGAGATTTCACATCCATGTCTTACCTTTGGAGAATAGTCCAAGAACCAGGATACTGAGAAACATTTTAAATGATGAATACAGATCTTTCCTCGGGTGTTTTTGTTTCTTCATTAAAGCACTTCTGAAATCAGAATTCTTTTCACTGAAGACATCAACAATAGAGCCAGTGGTACATGTACAACCGTTTAAGATCCATGAATTAACAAATCAAACTTATACTTACGGTTGCTCAAATTGCAGGGGTTTTATAGGAGGAAGAATAAAACAACCAAATGTTGGGAGATTGCCTTCAAGTGTTTGCCTTCAAGTGTCAACATCTGGTCAAAAAAACACTGGTGGTGTTCAGAATGGTGGTCTTGACGTCACTACATAAAGTATAAAGTACAGCTGTACTTGAGTGCTCTGGTTTATTCTCCAAAATAGGCCTGGTACCTACTCTCTTCCCAAATTGCCAGAACTTTGAAAGTTTTCCTGGTCTCAGAGTGCCTAATTTAAAGTGTTGGCTGCAGCATTAGTGATGCTCAAAGCCTATGCTTTTAGATCTCATGCTATGCAAGGGCAAGACAGTGCAGAAAGTCAGAGTGGTAACACATTGTTAGTTAGAAAGAATGAATGCAGTCTGGTGCACAGCCACTGCATAAGCAGGGTACATCAGCATTTATTTGAAAACAGGAGCACGTGTGTACACCTAATAAAGAGGAGGTATTTAGGGAGGCTTGGAATCTATCAGTGATTTGAGTATTGTTTTATATAAAGACAGCTGACTCTACTAACTGTTAAGAAAGACCTTGTTAATTAGGGGATTATTTTAAATTGTGATGTGGTAAAACTTTCAAACCTTGATATGTTTTTTTATTTTATTTGAGTTTGTTACACAATATGCATTTGGAATTCGTCTCTAAGTTTAAAGTACCTTTTACAAACTGTTAAAGAAACACATGTAAGGCCATGAATACTACAGCTATTGTCAACAAATTAGTATATGTGAAATGTTTAACAGTATAATACTACCTTCCAGGACACAGATTGCATTGGGTAATGCAGCTCATCAGTCCTTGCAAATTTGTTTCTCTGTCATAGAAATACCAACAGTTCTAAGGGTTATTAAGTGTATTATATAGTTTGCTCAGATTATGAGCAAACTACATATTTCAAACTCATGAAATCTCTGTAAAATGTTTTCTGACTTGTCAACAAACTAAGGCTTAATTATAAGCAAAGTTACATCACTATTGCTTTTTCATTTTCATTTTGAGTGCCATGTAATTTAATAAAACAAAATATTTTATGTACATATTTTTCTACACCTGTAATGCAGTTGTGTATCAACCTTGCGTTTCAAAAATAACGTGCTCAAAGTAAATGACAGTCTACCAAATGCCCTAAGAATTTCCAAAAGATTTCAAGAGCAACACAGACTCTCAGTATAAACTACAAATATGCAACACTGCTGCAATATAGCGCAAGTAGCAGATGTGTGAATTCCATATGGCAATGACCCAATAATACTGTTTCCTAATCTCACTCTATCTCATAAGGATGAAGTTTCTACTCACCTCAGAGTGCAAAAGAAGTTCAAAAGACATGGCAATCTTATTGCCTGATTAATTCACCAAGTAATTATTGGACCTGTTTGGTTAACTCTTAGACAACATTTTGAGCCCAGAACTTTCATCCCAAGATGGTAGAGTGATTATTAAATAGCAAAAATAAAAAGATACAACCCTGATGTCATGATAAAAGAAACTTTATAACTATTGTACAAAACAGGGATACATCATAAGCACCACACATGCTTCATAGATCTAACAGGACTTGATGTTTTCACATTTAGACATGTAAAATTACCTTTAAAAACACAAAAACATAAAATATGAAAAGCTCTTTATGGAGACACATTCACTAGTAACGTTGTTTATTGAGGAAAGAAAACACAAAAAATGCTATTTCCTCAATGAAGACTTTTCCATTTCAGTTTAAACATTTTTCTTCTGTGAGTTCTGACTTTAGTTTTATAATTCATAACAAATAAAGGCTTATTAAACAAAAGAGTCACCATATTTGTATTCTTGCATGAAATTGCCATGAAGTGGTGTGGTGGGGTGGTGAGGCAGACGCTAGAGACCCAGGCAGGATGAATGTTGAGGAATATTTAATGACGACAAACCAGGAGATGAACAGTCCACAACCGGGGCAGCACTGTTGAGTGGGAAACAGGAGGCTCACTACAGGTAGCACTCGGCACACGAATGGACATAAGTAACAAACTGGTGACATCAGACGACTGACAACTGACAAGGACCCGACAAGGAACAAAAGACAACGGAGGGACTAAATACACGGGGAGGCAATCAGGGAAACGAGACACACCTGGGAGTAATCAAGGGGAGACAGGACAACACGGAGAACACAGAGACAACAGGAAACTCAAGAAATAGATAAGTGAAAAATTTTCTACATAAACAAAACAAAACTAAAAATAATTTCCAACATTTTGCCACATTATTTTTCCCTCGGAATGTGGCTGAAAAGCACAGCATTCTGGTTCTGCACCCCTTCCACTACATTTCTTGCCAACACTGCTTTCTATTGTTTCTGACTGAAACAAACAGGCTCTGTGAGAAAGAGAGATGTTGGGTTCACAAAAGGACAGCACCAAACAGAGACTTTTATTGGAGCACTGGCGGGAAATGTCAGTCACAGTGACACAAATATTTATTAAAGGATTATGATCTATGCCCCAGTACACTCATGCACATTTACAGTCACTCACACGCTAATATACACACACAACACCAATCACTCAAGGGAATGGATCCTGACAAGCATATCTCCAGCCTCTTTAACTCTTCACAAATCTGCTAATAAGTGGAAATGAAGACTTGATTAGAAAATAACCATCCCAAAGTTGAACAATTTGAAGGACACACTTGAATGTTTTAAGTGCAATAAACTCCTTGTGACTTTGACTTTATTCAACATTGTAAAAGTGCTGATAATGGACCTCTTGTCTTCTGACAACACCCTGAGGTGCCACCAGAAGCTGTTTGTAGCGCCATGATAAGCACCAGACAGGCCTACTCCTGGCATCTGCCATACATGCTGACAACACAATTTTTCAATAAATTTGAATGAGACTTTGAACACTCCATTTGTCACGATACGTCCTGGCTCCAAATTTCACAATTTAGTAAAACACTGATCAAAATAGTTCTTTCAGTGAAAAAATTTAGAGATATGAAGTCTACCTTTTTTGCTTCTAGGTCAAAAATTAACTACATACAAATTACATCTAGGTTGATGCCTTTCTTGGTTGAATGATTCGTGATTTTTGCAAACCCTTTTTATTGTTTTTATTTTTTTCATGTGAAGTTAGAAACAGCAAAATCTAAAAAATATCCTCTTGTTATATCGCAAAATTGCTATAATTAAAAAAAAATTAAAGTCTGAGAAATACATGATGCCCTGAAGGTTGGAAAGATTACTGGGTGACACATGAAAACACTTAGCTTTTGAGGGGCACACAAAGCTGAAAACCTTTAAAACATTATTTCTGTTTTTTGAAAACATTTGCTGTTTGGTCAGATTTAGACATCAACAAGAACATGGTGAAGTTTAGCCTTCAAAGTTATTTTGTTTATAGTTATGAAAAAGTGGTTAGCAGTGTTGGCATGAAACTGAGGAATTTGCAGGCTGTAATTTCAATGGATTTTCTGTCCAAGTTCTCCCTGTACTTCCTTTTGGAGATTCAAAAACAAGACTATTTCTTAAATTGGCAACACTAAAATACGACGTTATAACAACCATGTTCTAAGAAGACTTCCAGAAGCAGCAAGCAACATCAATGCATTTGTCAAACTGTGTCTTAACTGCAACCTCATGGATTTTCCACAGCAAATGCAGGACATTAAACATAATTTAATTAAAACAAAAGTTCTGTGAACATAAGAAACTGTCAGCTTTGCTCAAATGATTTTGAAAGATTGAACTGACCAATAGAACAAGGATTATAGACAGTAGATTTTACCTTTAAGTATTAAAGTCTTTGCCTGCCTACAAAATGCTGCATCATACCCACAGAGATTCTGGGTTTTGAGAGACTGTTTTGAATGTTTTGAGCCACATGATATCTGCACTCAAAATTGTTGCCTTCAAATACTGTGCACCATTAAATAATCTATATAAAAGTTTTATTGCGCCTGCTACTGGATAAGAAAAACAAAACACTACACTTTTCCACTTTCTAAAATTAAATGATTTCTTGTGGCGCCAAGTCATGATTCCAATTATTTCACTCTTGCTAGAGTGAAAGTACAAATTCCCAAACACGCCTCCATTGCAATGACACTGAGTTACTAAGTGCATAATGATACATGCAAAGGATTTATTATGACTCTGATCCTATTTGCTTATTGCTGTTTATATTCTGGGGCTGCTGACTGCTAGAGAGGCTGTCACATTCATCTCCTTTATTCAGTCTTGCACAACTGCACCTTTGTGAACCAGCACAGTCATTCTGAACACTTCGGTCAACATCGGAATACATAAAACGTTTTATTTTACTCACTGCATTCTCAGTGTGTCTGTCCACCGATGTCCCATTTGGATTAGCTGTGACTGTTTACAGCGGTAGGATTTTTGACTTGATTAATGCCAAGCTTTAACTGTAGTAGTATGAGAGGTGAGCTTTTCAGTTAGATTGGAGCTTAACTTTGAGGTAGTATGGTTTGATATCATGTAAGTGTATTCAAAGACATTAGTGCCACAACATTCCTGGATAATTTGCGGTCAGTAACGAAACTTCCCAGCAACCAACACAGAAATAGTTTCTTGCAGTGACACTATGATGAACACTTAGAAGTCAGTAACCAGAGAAATGGCTGCATACATTTTTGCCTCTCTCTTTTTTAAAAACTTTACATTTTCTTTGCACACGTCTACAAATAAAAACACTTAATTTTGTTCAGACAATCATTATATTGGGGTCGACACTTTTCACATCTCCAGACACCAAAGTGACAGGGAGATTTACCACTGTCCCTCCTTGGTCAGAAGTATCCATTGACAATCCTGAGTCCAGTCTGCTGTACTTGCTGATAGCTGATGGCAGTCCTTACAACTTTCATTACCACTTCAGGTTTTGGGTTTGATGTATGCCACAGGTTTAAGGTCTTATAGTGGAATGTCATCTGTCAGTTCCCTTGTACTTCCATTTTGTCAAAAAAAACCCCCAAAAAACTGCCTGTTTGTTTTGCTGCATCTGTGACTCCAACTGAACAACCTTTTTAATCATCATATCAATCTATGCTCTCAACAGACTTTTTATTTTACAGACATAACAAAATAAATTATATACAAATTAGCAAATCAGGAACTGCAAAATTATAATATGTTAAGGATCACTTGCCCTGTCAAAGTGACTGCATGCTTTCCAATTTAGTTGATAGTGTGTATATCACTATCCTAATGTGGAAATTTGGTTGTTCGCCTTATTCTTTTGAAAATGACAATTAAATGTCATTTCAAGCGATTGACAATCATAGATCAAATTAAACTCCTACCAAAATCAGCAAAACAGCATAATGAGCTTCATCATCCTTTTTTTTCCTTCCAAATAATCAGTGTCACAACATGTGTGTTTTATTACTTTACAACAGTAGCAACCACGGCTAAATGAGTCAAAAAGGGACACAATTACAATACAGTCAAATCAAAATGTGATCTTATTGTATAAATCCTCAGTTACTTTTACTAACAGAAAACGGGCTAATTGAGTTGCTCTTTTTTATAAGCAATGAGTCATTCAGTATTTAATTAGTATTGTACAGGAACAGCCCCTTTGGAAGACTGTAGCTATTGCCTTTACTGTAACTATATGCAAATAATCTGGGCAGCTGCTTAGCAGTTTAATTCAGTTATGTGTATTCTTTTTGAATGTCCCTTGTTCATTTCCTTAGAGGGTTAGGAAACTGAGGGTTTGGGAAGTTGTTTTTTTTTTTAAATCTGTTGGCATCTATAAATTTCCTTCACATAAAATTCAATTCTCATAGCAAGAAGAGATTATAGCATCCTTGCAATTTAAGATTTCAGAGCCAGAGTGCATAGTTGCTTTCTTTGTCAAGTGAAGCAATTTTGCTAACTTGCAAGCATCCTTCAAAGAGAAGACTGAACTCTTCATGTGTGATCAAAAAGAGAGCTGTCACTCAGAAGGTGATTAAACCACTGCAGGCCAGACAATTTAGCAGCATCAAAATGTTTAACCCTTTTGTTTGGTTTGATATTACAGTTGTAATCTGAAAAAAATATGTTTTCAGATTATAGTTGTAATATCAAATCTGTCTGACAGGTTTTCAAGATGAGATGCAGCCCTTTGTGTCATTTTAGTTTTCTCACTGAAAAATATTCATCCTTCAAAGGTAAATTCTGTCTTTGTCATTTGAAGGAGAATCTGATTTTGATTTGTACCTTTTTAGCAGTGAATAAGCCTGGAATGAAGAGACCTACAAATAAAACGCAAAAGTTACTTAATCTGCCATTTTGCTGGTATCAGTGTACATCGACCCAAATGAAGCCTTCCAAAGATGGAACTGGACCAAGTTTGCAACTCTGGGGTTACTGCAGAGATATGCAGCACAAAGCATTAATTCATGTCAACTTTTAGTGTCTCTTTTGAAAAAAAAAAACAAAAAAAACAGAGCTACAATTCCATGGTTTGGCTCATACTTAATTGGTTAGAATGACCAATTGAAAGTCTTGCCCTAAATTCAATTATGAACATGTGGTAAGACTTGAAACATGTTTTCAGATCTAATTAATCCAATCTTACTGAACTTGAGCCATTTAGCAAAGAAGAAGAGAAACATTTATGGCTAGAAATGTGCAAATCTGTAAGACACGTACAGCTTCAACCGTTTTGTGTAACTGTGGGAAAAAGTAAATGCTTAATGGACCGATAGCCATCAGCACATTAAGCATTTACTACTGGTGATTTGATAATTCAGCCAAAATTAATTCTTTTATATTTGTGACTTTGTACTGAGCTCATGCAGTATGTTATCTTGTGTATATTTCACCACTAGTTAGAACAGGCATAAAGGTTTTATACAAGTACATTGACTATAGGATTTTGGTCAGCTCTCAAAAACTTAAACATAATTTAATTTATTAACATCTGAAGAAAGGTAATGTGGAATAAAAGAAACTGAAATAGTTTGAACAAAAAAATGCCTGTTGACAGATGAAGGTACAGTTTTCTTGGACAATTTTGTAACGTCTCACTGGAGTAACTATGTGCCTCTTTGTTTTTGTATTGTGCATGATTGGGTGTATAACTACGTGCGGATGCATTAGAGCTTTTTTGTGTGATTAATGGATTATAGGTGGCTAGAGATGCTGCTGTCATGTTGGATTATATGGAGCGACAAGCTCCACTGCTTCATCTCATAGATCATATCAGAGCAAACTCCTCACACTCCTGCCAATTTTCTGCTTCACTTCATTTCCCTCTCAAAGCAACCTGTGTGTATATGTTGGTGTGGGTGTGTGTATGTGTGTGTGAGTTTGCAAGCATGTCTACTTGCTTGTTTGTGAACCAGCTATCCAGGATCAGTTGAGCAAAAGACGCAGGCTCTGATAGATCCACTTATTCTGAAGGTTTCAATAATGCACAAGCCTCTTTTCTTATATTAGAACAGTAAATCATGCAAAAAGTACATTATTATATTTCAACATTTGCAGAGGAAAACTTTTACAAAATGGTGTTAAAATGACGTGTGTATTCCAAATAAATCAACTCATCCTCAAGACGGTGCATAATCAATTGCCCCCATATTTTTTCTGACCTTTTTCATGAAGATGGAAATATACTTTCAATGAACTGTAAATTAAGAGAAATATAAATATCAGGATTATGTTTTTCTGTTCACCCAGCTTGACTGCAATTGTGAAGGAGATGCAGATTTTTTTTTCCATAAACAATAGAAGGATACATTCATTGTAAATTTTTGAACAATTAGTTTTTTCTTTTTTTTTTGGTTAGTAAAAATAATCAATGACCAGGAGTCATAACTTTTTTTGTATACACTATGCAATTCTTCTTCAATGCACAATTTTCAAAAATATTTTCTCTTAAGGTTACTGATGCTAACCGTCCTAAATGTGATGAAAAGATGCCAAAGACAGCGTAAAATGTCAATTTCATAACAATTGTGTTTTTGTGTTTAAATTATGGTAAAATTGTATTTTACAAAGAATTCTCTCACACATTCAGTTTGATGTTTTATCTGGTCCTAATATAAATGAATGGTTTCAAATTAGTAGTGACAAAAATTGGCGTCAGCAGATCAAAACTTGGAGCTCCAAAACTCTAATCAGTTTGTTTCCAATAAAACTATCAATCTCAATATCACTGATTCTCATTTTACAGTTTTCTGGTTATAAAATTCAATAGAATATGTAGATAAACACAGACATTCCCAAAGATGTAAGGCCAGTGGAGTATTTATTCTAATGTGTGGCATAACAGCCGTTCTTATAGCCATGCAGAAGCAATATACGGTAAAAGAACTATTAAACAACTACCGCAATTTCCAGACTATAGAGCGCACCTGATTATAAGCCGCACCCAGTACATTTTTAAAGGAAAAAAACATTTTGTACATACATAAGCCGCACCTGTCTATAAGCCGCATGTGCCTACATACAGACGGTACACAGAAAGAGTTTTCAAAGTTTTAATAATATACCTTAGTAACACAGCAGCAACACGGTAGCACAGCACTAATAGGGCTGGTTAAAAAAAACATACCGGTAAAAGTCACTGAGAGCCGTCTTCATCCTCCTCTTGTGCACTGAGACTTATTAAGTTACATTAAACTTGCGTCTTCCTCTACACATATATTCCACCTGTCTCACTCTTACCTTTTCTGTTTGAGCGCCCCCTGGGGGCCATTAGAAAAAATGCATAAATAAGCCGCATCATTGTATAAGCCGCAAGGTTGAAAGCGTGTGACAAAAGCCGCGGCTTATAGTCCGGAAATTACGGTAATTGTAAACTCACTAAAAGTTATTCTTTTCAATATTAGTTATATCCATAAAAGTCATTGTTCCTACAACTACTTAATCGTCGGTGCCTATATGTACTGTTTAGTCTTGTATAATCTTTCAGTGCTGGTTTAAACATGAGGTTGCCATAGATGTTTGTAAGTATTCTCCATAGGAACTCTGCAGCTTTAAAATGTAGCCAAGAGTTTTAACTCTGAATTTATAGAGTAATTATTGGAGCTATATAACAGTCTGTTTCATCTCACACTGGAACTTTTATATTTTATGACAATGAACTTAAAAAACTTCAGATATAAACCCAGACGGAGATCCTAAAGTTTCCTTTGCTATTATCTACAGAGACGATCTTGAGATCATCACTGGAGAAAGCTGTTGTTGAATCATTATCTTAATTTAGAACATTAAAATCAATGTAGCGAAAGCAACTTTTATTTGAACTCATAATCACATGTGATTAAAACTCCCCTTTAATTTCTTGAGTCTTCCAGAACTGTTCTAATTTGTTGGAAAAGGGTTGAAAAATCTTCACAAACTTGGCTGGGAATAGGAAGGAGAAGCACTTGAAAAAAAAGAGGCACAATGTATCTTATAATAAGTTGAATTGAAAAACTAAACCCAATTATCTGAAAACACTGAACCTTCTCACAATGGTTCAACCCCCCCTCAACAATCACAAATGAATAGTAGTTCCAGATTATACTGGTGTGATTTTAAATGATGGAGCAGCTCATGCTCGGTCAATATGCTACACTTGATCCTCTGTCAGCATTGCCTGTAGCATGCAGGGCTTTGTATCTTATTTGTCTTGGCTCAGGACTGGGAGATATTGTGTGAGACTTTAGTGTTAGATCAGCAATTCTCAGCAACTGCCTGGAGACAACATCCTGACAGCACATTTAGTTCAGCAGCCTCACCCATGGCACTTCCTCTCTTCCATAATGATTCTTCAACACCATGACATGAAAATTATTCATATATATATATATATAAACCTGATATGAACATGGAAAGAAATCTAAATTTGTTATTAAATTCTAAATATTAATTTTTTCAATGTACGAGCATATCTCGATAGCCATTTGCACAATGTCAAAAAAAAAAAAAAATATATATATATATATATATATAAATAAATAAAATACAGTATATTGTCCCCCTTTGAAAATAGGAAATGGTCAGAAACATAAAACACAGAAAAAGCTATGTAGTGGAAAAAAATGACTAATGTAGAGATTTATGAAAACTCTTAGAAACACACAGCCGAAATAAATTATTTCCATACACTGTATTTAAAAAGACAATTTATTAAATCAATAAATCATCCATCAGGGCTATCATCATCATCATCAATTATCTATTGCTGCTATAAAATCACTTTCTTCAAAGTTAGAAGTTTACATACATTAAAATCTCTGTTTTTAAGCGATTTCAAAAAAATGTTTGATGGTGATGTTTTGCCTTTCTTAATTCACAACATTTCAGTTAAATAAAATCACACATGTGAAAGTACTTCAAAGCAACACCTAAAATACAATAAAAAATCTAAAGATATCAAATAAGATATCAAGAAGAAAATTGTGGGCTTCCACAGAAAGGGGCCAATATTCCAGCAACTTATGTGAAGTGAAAGTTTATAAAATATTAAAAAGAAAATATTTTGTAAAAAAAAAACAAAGAACATTTTTTAAAAATCTAGCAAGAATGCAAACAAAAATAATCATCATAATCCTACCTAACCTAAAACAGGAAAAGTTCAGTCTGATTTAATGTTAGAACAAGTTTTATGACATTTAATATAGTGTCAATGGTTGTAAATCTCTTCATTATATAGTTTGATTTAATAGGGGCAATTAGTCCAACATAAAAGTTCCTTAACACAAAGTTATAATAAAGACATTTTACTGTCATCATAAATCTATTCATGCACATCACTTTTTTTTAGGATCCCAGGTCTTTTATCAAATAGTTCCAAGCAAGAACTTTTTCTTGAACCTCAAGTACATTTCCTAAAATGAGTTGTTAGTTACAATATTTTTTTTTTTTCTTTTTTCTCGGTTATTACGTTATTAAAGTAACAGGTGGGTCTTGAGATTTAAATTTTAAATAATCAATTTTATAGTCCCTGATTAAACTCTACCATTGATGTTTTGTCAGATTTTGTGTTGGCCATAAGCCAAGCAAGTAGTGTGGCAGCATTTTACTCAGGAAACGTTTGTTTCATAACAAGACTTTTCTGTCAAACTCTCCTGCTCTCTAAAAGTCAGTTTGTTCAGAATATCAGAGAAGTTGATACTGAATTAGTTCCTAATCTAGTTATTGGGTTTGAACATCACAGGGAAATATTCTAAGAACTGTTGTTTGAGGAAAATGAGGTTTGCAATAATGTTGTCCGTAACTGAATCATTTAAAATCAGATTGTTATCAGGAAACTGTCTAATGCAGGGAGATTTTCAGTAAACAATTCATTTTGTCCTGCACATCATAAATTTTAAGAGTCCATGTAGTCCAAGATTCAGTTCATTTCAGCAAGAGAAAGTGTCAAACATGCCAGTTTGAGTAGCCATGAAGTGTTTTCAGAAACATCTCTACTCAAACCCCAAAAGAACATTTTGTCTTGATAGACTCAAGACTTCTTTAATCAGCAAGAGTCAGAGACGTTTGTTTCCATCTTTTGTGTTAATGCTGTGGTCGTTTCATGTCGTCAATCCTTTGCAACACTGTTCTTCAAAGTGGAACCAAGACATTCGCATTCCACAAAAAAATTAATATCTTCCATTTGTATTAAAGTTGGTGATCTTCCTTTCTTTTCCCTTGGCCATTAAAACATTTTACAGCATCTTAGGCAAGCACACCATCACAAAAATGCACATTAACTTATAGAAATAATTTCAACTCATAAATGGAATTTATTAATAATGCAAAATGCATTTTATGTAGTTTCTTAATGCAAGGTAGGTCTAGTTTGTTGTCCAATGAGTGGGGAACATGTGGAGTCCCAGTTTCTCTATGAACCATTTAGAAGAATTTTCAGTCTCAAAGCAAATGAAAGAATTTCTTTAAGTTGTTTTTAAAAATATGCAGCATCAGTATCAAAGTGGATTTTTTTTTTCTTCTATGCAGACAAATCACTGAAAATAGAATCAAAATTACTTTGGAAAGCCTTTTTTCAATTCTTCTTCAAAATGGATGGCAATAAAGGTTTACAAATGGATGTTGGTTCGAGGGGAAAAAGTGCCATATATATTATATTATCATATTCTTAATTCTTTATCATTTTTTTTATATTTAAATGACAATCTTCTTTGGATCAAATTTGAAGACCTAACTTTTTTAGATAGTCTATCCTCCCATCATTCCTCATCACTTAAGCTTTAAACAACCAAAAGGAAGTTGACAAATAATTCAAATGAAATTGAAAAAGAAACCCCAAAACTAATTATACAATTAAATAAATTGCAGTTTTCATTTCGGAGAGTTGATGCAATAGTGGTCCCTTAAATAACTGTGAAAGTGACAGAAAATCAGTGAAGGTGACAAGGGCATTGCAGAGGTTGGGTAAATACTTCAATGAAACAAAAAGCAAAGCCAAGCTCCAGTGGCTGCATCAAGGACCTCCGGAGAGAGTCATTGCTGGCATTAAAACCACTGCCAGTGAACTGATGCACATTTCTGCTAGGCCATCTAAGTATTCAGCCACTTTGCTGTTGCAAAAACTTATAAATTCTGCATTGCTATCCAAGTCTGAATCAATAATTTCCCTATGGAAATGACATGAATGTGGATGTTTTTTTTTTTTCCTTCTATTTTTTTTTTTTTGTGGTCAAATCAATGTGTGAGTGCAGTGGTGATTTTCAGCAGCACTGCTTACTCTATGTGCATGTTCATGTGTGTCCCATATCTGCATGAGACATAGATGCAAAAAAGCAATTAACATAATCCCAAACACTGAGCAGACAAGTGTAGGAGATGGCAACTATGTGTCCAACCCTGGCACTGCACACCTCATTATCTTGTAAGCAAAGTTGCTGGTGGGATTGTTGGAGCACAAGGAGGCAGTCAGGGACTGGGACAGATGGGGGGAAGGCAAGGACGCAGCAGACTCAGACCTTAAATCCCTAGATGGTATAACCATTAAAATAACGGAGAGAATGGGAATGGATGATGACACTAAACCAATTATCATACCTTAGAGCCATGGTTCTCAAACTAAAACAATTGGTTTTAGCGGATTCAGTGGTGGATGACTTTCAAGCTCTATGCAAACAAATTAACTGCAAAGTAGAGCTAATGAGCTCCAACAAGCAGAAAGATTAATTGTTCAATCACACTCATTCTTGCTTCATCAGAAACTTCTTCACACCAAAGAGCAGTGGATAAAAGTCAGTATATAAGACTATTTAGCTACTTCCATTTTCTTTTGACAAGTGGTAAGTCTAATTATTTAAAATTTATGTTCAAATTAGGAAATTTCTAACAGGGAGGATTCTTCCTAACATACACAAGACCACACATCAGTAGAGTTTGAGGTGTGGGATCATGATATTTCAAAGTCACTTTGATACACACTCCAAAATATAGTGGCACATGCCACTATAAGTGGTATAGTGGCATGGGCACTATGCCATTTTCTTCGCGGACACATCATTGATGTGTGATTTGCAGAAATCTATTAGTTTCTTAGATTTCTGCAACGTTTATGCTAATCTGAGCATAATTACTTAACATTTTCTCTTGACTCATGCACACTTACATGCCACTATTTACATCATCATTGATGACTAACATTGCTATTTCATTTGGAAGGTTACATAAATGCTCATTTAAGTTTTTAAATAAAAAAAGCCTGTTTACTGGGCACCCAAAACATAACCCATCACACCCGACCTAAATTTCTCTGAAGTCATGTCTGTACTCCGACTTAGTTTCATTGTACTTTGGAGTTGCTCACAAATATTTATGCTTAAAAGAGCTTAATGGTTTCATGTTTAGACCAGCTGTAACAGACCATTTAAGGACCACTTGTAATAGATAAATAAATTAGCAAGCAACAGACTTGTTCTTGAAATAATCTATATTTAAACAGCATGGAAATAAAAAATGTTCACAGAAATTGTTCAGGAGCTGCACAACAAGCCGATGATGAAGTTTGCATGATGATGATAATAGATTAATCTCTTTCTATTCAATGTAGCATATATTTCTTAGTTTGTGATATTGTGATTTCATGAAAAATCCGATTTGCATGCTTGTGCACTTAGAAGAAAAATACCAATTCATTTTCTCTGTTTTGTTTTTCTCATCATTGATCTTCAGTCCTAGATTGTTCTTTTAATGGAGGTCACAATGAAGTTAAGCTGAGGCATAGAATTCAAAATATGATATGCACAGAATGTAAAGCACATGCAAAGATATGAAAAAATCCTGAATCATTATCAACATTGGTAAACACTTTGCTCCACTCAAACAACAAATACAGTTTCCACAGATTTTTGACTATGCCTAGATATTATGCAGTTGCATTACCTTTGCAAACTTCAATATTATTTTAGGATTGATTTGTTTGGTATGAAGAAAACTGTCACCTTTAAGTTGGTGTTTAAGCTTTTGTATTGTTCCTGAAAAAAGGGCAAACAATTGTTTTGGTTTTGTCTTCGTAGAGACAAAGAAAAATAGCTAAATGGTGTTAAAGCAGAAAAAAAAAGTTCTCAAAGTTTATGAAAAAGCTGAGGCAATTTCTATTTTCACCTCCATTAAACAACTATTAGTTGCAGTGTAAGAACATTTGAAATATGTTTCCTATTGTTTTTTGGGGGCATTGCAAAGAAATAAGAATAAGAAGAGAAACAAAAGAGGGAGAGCTGAATGAACGTTTGGGGCAAAGCAAGAGAGAAGTCAGGCACTTGAGACCACATCC
This sequence comes from Alfaro cultratus, assembly GCA_903066825.1. Taxonomy (NCBI): domain Eukaryota; kingdom Metazoa; phylum Chordata; class Actinopteri; order Cyprinodontiformes; family Poeciliidae; genus Alfaro; species Alfaro cultratus. The sequence goes on along the minus strand of CAEFZX010007182.1, from coordinate 6,185 downwards.
TAAACATAAAGCCCCAGGAAGCAGTTGGCACAGAAAAAAAGACAGCTGGCTTGAGGAAAAACTACTTCACTGAACACAACTTGACAATATAGCTGAAGCTGCTGGTCTTCAGAGATAACTAAAACAAAACAGTAGAATGAAAACTTCCTTATGGCAAAGATCATAAATGAACTAACATGTAAAGAGTACCATTATGAGTCATAAACAAGCCACAAAAACATAAACAGCTATACGTACATTTTGAAGTAGATGAGAAGTTAAAAAATAGATGATTAACAAAAACCATATGTGAATGCAAACTTAATAAAGAGGCAAGCCACACAACTTGAGTCGTAAGAGTTTAGGTAATCAGATCTAATCAAACCAATCCTCTACTCTCAACCTACTTCTTTTATTTACATGACAATTTTGTGTGAGATCAAGACTTTTATATATTGTGTTACTTTCACACACAGTGCCCTTTAATCAACAATTCAATTTAATGTATCTCATATTACGTTCTTTAGTATTTACAAAATCATTATTATTCTGATATTTAGCATAGAAAATGGATACAGTATTCCTAACTAATTTAAAACAAGAAAAGTTTAGTCTGATTCAATGTCAGTGAAAATGTTAGCTTTCAACTCAGTTCAGATTACTGCATTATTCAACCCTTTTTCTTTTCTGAAAGTTGCTATAGAAAATGGTAAAAGATAAAAGTTTTTAACTAGTTTCTAATGTTATCAGTTGGTCATGATTTACATTATAGAATTTACATTATAGTCTAATAATTTACCAGCTATAAGAACTTCCACAATCAGCACTTGGTTGAAACACTTCTTGTGCTTCTTGTCTACCATTTGGTTCAGTTTGAAGGAGGATTCTCAGCACAAAGAACAGCACTCAGAAACTTTCATGTGTACATGACATAAGACTTGATCTGAATTAACCCACTTTTGTTAAACGTACAAAAAACGTAAGGAACTACATTTAAAACAAAAGAAGCAAAAGTATGACTTGCTTTACTTTGCCAAAATGAATGCATGCTGAATGTTTGTACCATTGTCAAATAGCCTTATTCATGCATTGCAGGAGCTTAATGCCAAAGCCAAGTAAAAATGTTCACTCCAAAACTAGGCTACCCTGAGGGTTTGCCGTCGGGAATCTTACTGCAGCAGGTACTTACACAGATACAGCTGAATCCAGTAACCCAGAAGAAGAAAATTGCAATGAATTCCACCAAAATAAGTTTCAACTTGTTTTTTTAGAGCAAGCCTAAAAGAAATGATGCAAAGATGTTTGCCTTTATTCACTTGTTCACTCTGCTGTCAGGGTCAAATGGTTGCTCTTTTTCGACATAAAGACCAAAACAAGGAGATAAAAAGAGAGTTACTTTCAAATTTTGATGAGTAGAATTGCATAAATTAGAACATATTTCAACTTTACTTGCGATTTTGAAAAGTTTTAGACCAGTGTTTCTCAATCCTGGTCCTGAAGGACCACTGCCCTGGATATTTTAACGTGGCTCTGCTCCACACACCTGATTTAAATGATAGCATTAGGGCCTGCATGCTATAAAGACTGTAGAAGCCTGTTAATCACCCATTTATTCAGGGCAGTTGTGTGGCAGACGGGGAGCACCTTAAACATGCAGGGCAGTAGTCCCTGAGGACCAGGATTGAGAAACACAGTTTTAGATTACTGTGTAGAGTGAGGCAAATGCTGAGAGGCTTTCCAGATTTTTGCTCAAAAAATTATTGGTAACCATTGAATAGCTGTATTATTTTTTTATATAACCTTGTGCAAACTAAATAGTCTAATAATAATTCTGTAGACTACAACCAGAGTTCCTCCCTCTGCCTTTAAAACAGGGCGCACATACAGTATATACCCTTGTGTGCATGATCTGGACTTGTGACGGTTGCTTTCATTGTTTCAATTTACAGTGAATGTAAAGTAGTCCCTCAAACTCCTGATTAATTTCTTCAGAGCTTTTTCTGTCCCTCTGGTTTCCATTACTTTCACGTCTTTATGTTGATCAATCAGTCTCTAGCAGTAACGTTCTCATAGTCTGACTTTATGTTTCTTTTTTTTCCCTCAGGTGATAGAGATCCAACAGGCAGAATGTGAGATCTGATCTGTTCTTGCCCGTCTATAGAGATAAGTCACTTTGTTCAGACAGCTCCTCTGGTTCTCAACATCAATGACTCTGCGAATGGAGCTTCAAAATTAAGTCAAAATGAAGGAAAAAAATGCACAAAGACTTGCAGTGTAATACACTTTTGTAAATTATAGATAAAAAAAAGATTCTGACCAACTGATAACATTTGAAACTAGTTAAAAACTTTTATCATTTACCATTTTAGATAGCAACTTTCAGAAAAGAAAAGGGGTTTGAATAATGCAGTAATCTGAAGTTGAAAGCTAACATTTTCACTGACATTGAATCAGACTAAACTTTTCTTGTTTTAAATTAGTTGGAATTACTGTATTCATTTTATGTGCTAAATATCAGAATAATATTGGAATAATTTTGTATAACTTTTAACAGCAAATCAAGAGATGCACAGGAAGTTGATGCGGACTGAGATTTGTTTACTGTGAGATTTTCTCTGAAATAAAGCCGTTCAAAAATATTGACAATTGAACAAAATGTTCTGAAAAGACTACTTCGTCCATTTTCTGAATGGAAAATGGACGAAGTTCCCAGTTAACTTGGAAACAGATAGCATTGATGTATTTCTTAAGGATATTTTCTATTAAAGAAAAGAGAAATGGGCAGTTTTATAGGCTTAATAACTACTGAAACACTGTAACCATGTGAAATGTATTAGTCAGCAAATAGAGGTTTAAGATAATTGTCTATAGCGAGGAAACAAATGGGCAATTGGCACGGACCAGACAGTATAAAAAATTTATGCTTTGTTCCCCTCTAAAGAATAGTTTGCTTAACCTGCATTTATCTACCAAATAAACCTCTTGGTATTTAAACTGCTTGCCAAAATCTCTTGGCTAAAGGACCAACATGTACAGCAGCATAATCAAAAGTAGTTACACAATATAGACTATAAGTTCATAAATAAATACAGTATTGTTTACAGACTGAGGAGGTGAGATTTGAGTGAATCAAGCCAATTTTAGTGTTTAAGTACAATTTAAAAAATCCAGAACTAAACACTTACTTGAGAACAGACCAGGCACACTGTAGCATGGTTTTAATCATCTGTTGGAAGGACACTGAAGTACTTTTTCTTAAAAAACCTGTAAAAATGGCTGGTTGAAACAGCCAAACGGACTGCCAAAAGAATACAATATGTCATCTTCCTTAAAAGTAACAATTGCAGAACAAAACTGGCTTTATATGCTAAAACTTGGGTATTTTCCCTCAACGGTCACTCTATCTACTATACAAAATTAGCATTTCCTCTAATTTATTGGTGATTCTGTTGTTTTTATTTTTTCTTTGTAGCCTGCAGCAATTTTATTTTGCTTTTTAAAGAGATTTTTGTCAGAAGTGATCTTTGTTAGTGGCAGGATAGGAAGAAGAGCTGAGAGAAAATGGAAAGATGTGCAATAAATGGCCCCAGGGCTCACACTCAGGAGAGATGTGTCAAAGACTGTAACCTCAGCATATGGTGCACTTGATCCACCATTTTTATTATCTTTCCGTTTTCTTTTGTCTTTTTAAAATTGTTCTAGGCAACGTTTTTCCCCGTACTAAACTCCTGCTAATAATTATGCCACTGATGTCCCTGGATTGGCAGCTGCCTTGAGGTCTGCAGAGCGGTTTATTTGCACTTGTTGAATATCCACAATCTGGAAGTGATTAATTTAAATCAATATCCAAACAGTGCAAGCATGTCACAGAATGTTGAACACTGCACAGGTACATGTTTTCTCATAAGCTCTTTTTGTTTACTTGTGGTAGAGGTTCGCGTCTAGTTTTTGGCACATGATTGTGGCCAATTTTATTACATTAAGTGATCAATACTTTAAGCTTATCAGCTGAGTTGTGGTCATAATGACATAGATACTCTTGAACAGGTGTTCATTGTATATGTGGAGGATTACTGTAACCACCACTGTACGTTTAGGTTGCAGGGCAACATTGCAGTTGACAGCATGGAACTTCACAAAGCTGCCACACAAGAGATTTCAGTCAGGTCACTCTTTAGATTTTTACTCATAGAAGCTGAATATGATTCTTTGAAATAAAAAATCTATTTTGTGTTAGGTCAACATTTATATTCACTTTGGCCCACATATTTAGAAATTGAACATTCAGTTAATTTTGCATAAGTCCAGAAAATACTTTGTGTCACCCTTGTAACATAATTCTCTTTCTAGATCAATTATTCATTGGTTCCCAAAAGCCGATGTCTATTCGCACTCTACAGCTGCTCCGTACATGTTAATTAGTAAAGCTTGTGTTCTCCTAATATAATATCTACAGTCCTTTCATATGCCACCAGTACAGATAAAACAAAATGTAATTAGTTCAAGCATGCTGATTAGATTTATTGGAAATTGGTTAAAGAAACAGGACTATGAACTCTGGCCAAGTTCTATAACTTGGCCTTACAGAAGGGAAAAATGGACCAGAGTTTTCTTTACTTAGAAAGACTGTGGCTGTGTGGTAGAGTAGTCGTCTTGCAATCGGAAGGTTGTAGGTTCGATTCCAGCTTCCTCCTGCCATATGTCGATGTGCCTCTGGGCAAGGCGCTTAACCCCAAATTGCCTACCGATCTGCGTATCGGTGTATAAATGTGTGTGTGTTTGTGAGTGCGAATGGGTGAATGTGACTCTAGTGTAAAGCGCTTTGGGTGGTCAAAATGACTGGAAAAGCGCTATATAAGTTCAGTCGATTTACCATTTAGACAGTTTTTCTTCAAAATCTCTGCCAAACTATGGCCCACCTGAAAAACGATGGGCTACGCTGCTTGTAAGTGAGCACTGGAGTGGTTCATGAACATTGGGAAAGCAAAAATAAAAAACCTAAGAAACAAAGAAAATAAAGTGAACTAAACAGAGGGAGTTGTCGTCTACAGGTATGATTTACAGATGTGATCTAAGCCCTTTTAAATCATGGATTGGTAAGTCACTACAGAAGCATTTGTCTCATCCTTCTGAATGCCAGTGAACATTTCAGCAATCTAAGATGTTCTTAGGATAAATGACTTTGCATTTTTTATTCCTGCTTATTGTTTTTTTAGATGTGCTTATCTACATATATTGATCCTATTTTACCTGAAAATTTTGCATAGGGCAAATGCAATTCTTAGGACAAATGTTTATTTCACATATCTACAATTTAAATGGGAATTGGATGCTGAGCAGCTTCATTTGATAGCAGCCCAAAGAAGCAGATGTGACATCTTTATGACATTGTCCAGGTGTTTTGGTTGTTTTCAAAGGAGTAGTGTGAAAGTAAATCAAACTAAATGAAAGTGTGGATTTTTTCAGTTTCCCAGCCCATTCAAGCCATGTTCTCTGGACTATACTGTAGTAAAAGCATACTAAATCTAAGTCTGACTCCTCAAAGCAGAAAGGCTATTTTAGTTGCTTGTATCCCTGGTCTAGTTCTTTGCTCAAGGTCTATATATCATGAGAGTAAGTATGTGGTCCACTGTTCCATGACCAGAACTACAGCCACAAAATTTTGCATTGCCTGATAAACAAAACTAAAGCACATTCTGTTGTTTTTGCAGCAGGAATACAATCCTAAATAGGGCTTGTGCAAAGAGATTAAAAGGTTAAGCACACTAAGATAATCAGAGGTCAGAATTAACATTTAACATGACCTCTGTCTCATTCTACATTAAAAGCAAGTTGTAATCACAAACCTGGTGAGCAAGCTGCAAGACCAAAAAAAAACAAAACAAAAAAAACAAAGACATGACGGAAAGGGAAAACAACAACTCAATCTTTAGGCAATGTTATTATTAGCCTTGTGTGTGAGTCATTTATGGTTTTGCCAGACTTGGTACATTATTCGCATAGATCTACTGTATTTTAATTCTTCCAAAGACAGCCTGAATAGTTCATCAGTGTATGTCAGACCTTTCACAAAATTAACCTTAGATATTTTTTTGTGATATAGTCATTTTCACTAAACAAACAATCTGAATGTATATGTTCCATGTTCTCCTACACTTTAAGTTTTTGTAAGTGAATATATGTATGTTTCTTGTTCTCCTGTTAAA